>PVIR01011230.1:0-47752 GCA_004026965.1 Petromus typicus
TTTGGTTCTGAAAATTGTTCTAGAGGATCAGAATTAAAGGTTACATTTCATTGACTGTTTAGTGGTTCTTATAGGTGTGTTTTTAATTTGAGGAGTTTTAAGAATAATTCTCTTGAACAGAAATCTAAGACTTGGGCTTGATCATTTTGGACTTTCCATATCCCTGAGAGAACAAGATAAAAAATGAGTTATAGTGTCAGTAGGAGTAACCTATCCAGACTGCCAAGGTAAACCTGGGCTAGTTTCATAAAAGAAGCATTAAAAGACACGTCTGAAGTACAAGAAATTTCTTGGGGTATCTCATCCCAATCACATACTTTGTTAGTATGAAGAGCTTTAATAAAATAACTCAGACAAGATGCCAAAGGATCTAGAACCCTCAGGATTGAAGGTATGAATTATCCTATCAGGTAATGTGTTAATACTTACTTAGACATGGCTGACAGCTGAGGATATTAGAAAAAGGTAGCCATAATGCTGAATATGATTACATGCACAGTGACACAAATTAGGGTGATATTTTCTTCATTATATCCTTCTGATTTTGTTACCATGTTTGTGCATATTTATTAAGCAGTTATTTTTTTCTTTCCTGTAACATAATATTAGTTTATTTAATACTGTACTTAACTACTGTTTAATCTGTGTTATAATACTTAAATTATGCAATTTCAGGAGAAAAATTAGTATTACCTAAATAAAAACTCTGTCTTCTAATCTGAGGAGTGAATTACTACATTTTCTTTCATGACCAGCAGAAGTCACTTTAGGCATAAGTATGTGCTTCCTTCCATATATGGAGGCTAAGCATGGTTTGAAGAGATATCATCATATGGATGAGGGGCTGGGCCATTACCTGTGATGTGTCAACTTGCTGGAGTAAAAAATACATAATGGAGGAATAGAACACAGTTTGTATCTATAGGATGTTTCCAGGAAGCACTGGCATGAAGCTCAGCATACAGGGACAAGGATTCGTCCTGTTTGTGGGTGGAATCAACCAATAGGTAGCCTTTTGGGATAGATGGGATAAAGAGGGATAGAAAACTAGGCTTATTTTTAAAGAGCTCCATGAATGCTTACATGAGTATGTCTTCAGTGCTGCTACCTTGGACACTGGTCTCCACTGTCTTCAGCCCCTGCCACAGACTTGCACTGCCACTGATCCAGGGAGCTTCCTGGTTTTTGACTTTGGTGTGCCATGATGCCTCTGTGTGGCTTCTGTTTTCTTAGACCAAGAAGCTATGGTTCGCCACAGCAAACAGTCTCTGTGGAATCTCCTGCTCCCAATTAAATCTCCCCATAAGTGTAGTTCTGTAGTTCTGTTGCTCTGCAGAACCCTAACCAATAACATGTAATCAACTAACATTTACAAGTATAATTTTTTTTACAGCATACCTCACTGTCCCGCTATCACTACATCTAACTCTAAATCAACACATGTAGGTAAGAGTATTTAACATACTTTGTTAGAGAGCTAGTCATTAACAATTTTTTAGCTGATTTTAGCTGATTTTAGACTATTTTAAGAACTTACAATAAAATGGAAAATTTCTGAGAAAACAACAAATATATTTGTTATTAGTTTCCTTGGAGAGGGATAGGGAGATCACATTCATTCACAGGGTGAATATCTTCTATTTGAGCTTAGAAGTATTTTATCATTCAGAATTGTTTTGGGATCTTCGATATTTACTTGCATGTGTATGATAAAATATTTTTTGTATAAATGCCAATTCTGAACACAAAATTTATTTGTTTAACAGATATTATATCTATAGTTTATAGTTAACATTATGCAATTAAAAAAACTCTGCATGAAACAAGCTTCATTATGTGGAATATATCAGTTCTGCATTATGTTGATGCTCAAAAATTTGGAAATAACAGCATTTTATATTTTAGATTTTTGAATTAAAGATTCTGAGCTTCTAATAGCTTTTTCTCCAGAGGAGGAAGTGAACCATACTTCTTTCTAATACATTTTAATCACATTTTACATTACTGACATTATTTGGGAAATAGTACTTAAAAGAAAAAAAAAAAAAAACACCACTAGGTTGATTTACATTAGATGAGGAAACATAATAACTTTAAAACCTATGTCTTCAGGGCAGGGGATATAGCTCAGTGGTTCCGGTGCCTGTCTTGCAAGCTCAAGGACCCGGGTTCAATCCCCGGTAACCACATAACAATACTGGGTGTGGAGACTCACCCCAGCGGCAAGCAATACCACATACCAGTGCCGGGCGTGGTGGCTCACGCCTGTTATCCCAGCACTCGGGAGGCAGAGGCAGGAGGATTGCTGTGATGTGAGTTTGAGGCTGAGCTCAGGGCCAGCCTGAACCACAAAGTGAGACCCTGTCTCAAAAAACCTTAAAAAACAACAACAACAACAAAAAAAAACCTATGTCTTCAATTCTTCTTGTAAAGTCTTATATGCATGCTTATGTTTAATTCATTGTTTATGAAGAATTATTTTATCAAGGTAGGAATGCCAAAACACATTTCAAAGAGAGATTATTAACTGTATTCATTTTAATTATTTTTGGTAAAAGTTTCCATTGCTTCAGAGCAGTTACCAAAGAGTGAAGACCTTAAAACAATATGTATTTATTATATTAAAGTTCTAATGTTATGAAAAGGTTCAATCCATCTGGAGTCTGTATCTTACTTCCTATAATCAAGATTTCCAAAACAAAGAGATGTGTGGGCAGCTAACCTGCACACCATTCTATTGTAGGCTCCTGTAATTGTTGATATAATTGTTTTTCTGTGATTGAATGACTGAGGCCTGATTTCTTTTTTTAGAGAAATTTTCATTAGTATATATGTGCAATGCATTCATTTTGGAGAATTGGTATCTATACCAATCTCGTGCTATTTACTTTTACTCCACCTGTCTTCATCCTGGACTCCCCTGCCTCGCTTGTGCAGGACCTCTGATCTCAGTTTCTTGTTAGCTGTCCTAGAAATGTTACTCCTGGCATCTAGATGTTGCTGTTATTTTCACTTCATGTGAAAGCTGCATATTCCTTCCTACAATGCAGCAGCATAAAGATACTTAACCATGGATAGGAGTTTCTTGTCATTTTTTCCATGGAACATAATTGTATTTGCAGCCAGAAAGAAAATATTTATAACAGGACATCACTTACTGGACATCAGATATATCTATTAATTTAAAGTTATAAAGTTAACATACCAAATATTTTCTAGATATAAATCTAGTATACTTGTAGGCACTTTAACATAAATAGTATATCCATATGTTTTTAATACTTTAACATATAGTCCAAAATTAAGAACTTTTAGTCAGTGTTTTCAAGAAAATTAGTAAGTTGTGTTAGTTACTTTTCTCCCATTGCTGAGACAATATATATGTCGCTCAACATTACAGGAGAAGTGGCTTATGCAGCTTAAAGTTCATGGAGGTTTCTGTTCATAATCAGCTGTCTCTGAGGCTAAAATTGCAAAGAAGCACCACATAAGAAAGACAACATGGTGTGCATATGGTAGCAAAAGAAGCAGGGGAGAGTTTATCAGCATCTTTTCTGCCCCTTTTGTCTTATTCAGACTACTAGTGTTAGAGCGGTGACAGACTAATCACTCTCATGCAGTGATTTAGTGATCACACACTGTTAACCCCAGCACCATATATTCCAGGTTCAACTAGCTCTGAAAAGGAAAATCCCACCGCATCCGCATGAGGCATTGGCAGGGCATCTAAACACAGACGCTGACAGACATAGACACACAGTTGTGGAAAGGGAGAAATAATTTCAATTTTGAGTCTGGAGGCAGGATTTCTTCTTCCTCAGAAGGTTCCTGATTTTATTTTTCTTTTATGGTTTAACTATATTTTAAGGCTCACTATACTTACTTCCCTGAAAGTTCAATGACAGAAATTATAGTCATTCAACTAAATTTCTTGTTTCTTTTTTTTTGAGACAGGGTCTCGCTTTGTGGTTCAGGCTGGCCCTGAGCTCAGCCTCAAACTCCCATCACAGCAGTCCTCCTGCCTCTGCCTCCCGAGTGCTTGAATTACAGATGTGATCCACCACACCTGACTCTGTGGTATATGATACTGGTTGCTGCTGGGCGTGAGTCTCCACACCCAGTATTCTATGTGGTTACCGGGGATCGAACCCGGGTCCTTGCCCTTGCAAGACAGGCACCAGAACCACTGAGCTAACTCCCCGGCCCTGAACTAAATTTATAAATTTTTATTCACAGCAACAACTAGATTTGTGTTTGATTAAAAATCTAAAATTTTGTGAAGTTGAGACACAGGAAGTTAAGTATCACAGCTCATAAGAAATTGCTTTTGCGGGGCCAGGGATTTAGTTCAGTGGTTCTGGTGCCTGTCTTGTAAGGACAAAGGCCCAGGTTCGATCCCTGGTTAACCATATACAATACTGGGTGTGGAGACTCACGTCCAGCAGCAATCAGTACCACATATCACAAGTGCCTAGTGTGGTGGCTCACACATGTAATTCCAGCACTAGGGAGGCAGAGGCAGGAGGACTACTGTGATGTGAGTTTGAGGCTGAATGCAGGGCCAGTCTGAACTACAAAGTGAGACCCTGTATCAAAAAAAAAAAAAAAAAAAAAAAAAAAAAAAAAAAAAAAAAAAAAAAAAAAAAAAAAAAAAAAAAAAAAAGAAAGAAAAGAAAGAAAGAAAGAAATTGCTTTTGCATCTGTGTCTACTTCATCTGTTACATTGTCTGTATTGTCCAAGAGTGTGGAGCCCTAGCAGCAGAATGACAGCTGATGTTTCTCTCCAGCTCTGTCATTTATGCTGACTTTGGTGATGATCTGCTCATAGAATTTGGGCATCACTTACCCAGATCAAGAAGCATCGGACTCGTTTCTACCTAGTGGTCCGTGAAGACACAAATGCCCTGTAGTATAAAATACAGCACATGCTTAGCCGGGAAAGCATTCATCTAGTACAAACACCTCAAGACTTCCTGATAAAGCAGAATATTTTACTCCTTATGATTGTGAAACTAAAACTACTGTAAGTTTATGGAATTTCATCAGCTGATTCTTTTCCTGGAATGCCAATGAGTTGCCATATGCTTGTCAAAAGAACATTTGAAATAAAAGAGAAAACATTTAAAGTAAAACTCATTTATTTCAGAAAACTAAAAGCATATAAATTTTTAATGTTAAGACTTTTAAAGTCTGGTGAGTACCAGGTACTTTCAATCCTTAAAGAGCTTTTTATAGTTTAACTAAATTCATCAATGACAATTATGGATTTCTGAGTTCTTTGGGCTTTATCTATTTTCTATAGCTGCAATGAATTTAAACCTCATCTGGCTGTGTACTAAACAAATATAAATTACACTTGACTGTGTACTTAGTAAATGCATAATGACCAGCATATATGCCATATTTGCTAAAATGAGCCTCATATCAAAGTCAAATAAAACTATGAATAAAAATATTTTTTTCTGAACTTACAACAGAGACATCAAACAACTCTTCTATGCAAATGGATGTTTTTAGAATGATCTTAATAGAAGTCTTTTTTAGTTGTCTACAAGTTGTAACATCAATAGATGGATTGTATGAAAGATATTTCACTTTTCCTCTATTTTAAAGACTAAAATATACTGACGTATACAACAATTCAGCTAGCTAATATATATAAATCAAAATTTATACAAGAAAACCTAAGTTATTATAGAGTTGTATAAGGAATCTCTTTATGTGATTATTCTGAGAAGGGCTTGATATTATGTATACCCAGCCCTGAAACTGAGTAAGTCAGTTACTTTTTTTCCTCTGCAAATTGCAATTTGTATTCTAGTGAAAAAAACACACTAAGAGTAATTTTGGACCTACCATGGCATTGGGCACTGTAACAACATTTTTAAAGAATGGTAGAATGATTGATTGAAAAATATAACTTTTGTTCAAAGGAAGAATAAAATCTCAGGAATTTAGAATATTCTTTTCTAATTATCAGTTACTTTGAGTCATTGGGAGTTAAATGAGATTTGTGACAGAGGACATTGGAAGAATTTGAAAATATGTTTCATGTAGAAATTTACTCTTGAGGCCTTGAGAGCTAATGTATGACTTTATTCCAAACACTGAGGAAATTAATTTCACAACAGATACATTGTGATTTTGAGGAATATTCTATGAAAATGATGACTCCATTGTCATAGATTTGGTTGATTTCACTGGTATGGCTTTAGTGTATCAGAAAGAGTAACTGCAAGGAAATGTATACACATGGATAAATCCTAGGGATCAGTAGCCTTGCTGCACTTTGATTCCCTGGATGGTGATATAGCAGAAGACATGTTTAAAGAGAATTATCACACCGTAAAAAGCCAGAAATCATGGCCAGAGTGGTGCATAGTAACTGAATGCTCAAAGTCAGTCTGTCTCATACCTCCTGTCCAGGATATGAAAATGATAGTAAAGCAGAGGGTGCTATAACAGTCTTTGCAAGCAGGGAAAGTTACTGTATCCTCACAAAAGGGCCCAGGGTAGGAAAGAGAGGAAAGACTTAATCTAACTCTTTGTAACATCTTAACGTGGGCATTCCTTCCCTCTGATTAGACTGTGACATGAAATGATACAAATTGGGATACAATTAGTAGAAGATATGTAGAAAGCAGAAGAGGTTAGCTTGCTATAATTAATGTTGCCACTTTAAAAAATTCCAGAATTGCTCAGTCTACAGAAATATAGTTTAAGTCAAAGTTTATCATGAAATAATTTTATCAGTGTGAGAGCTAAATATAGCAATGCAACCTGTGCACACACTGACTGTTTCTCCCTTCATCCCCTCTGTTATACACAGATGCAGTTTCTACATACTCTCTATACATCTTTAATGACAGTGTAATGTGAACTGGGTTCAATTTTCCATTTACACAAAGCATTGGGGAAATTGTCAGGCCAATGAATACAAATGTTACCACATTTTAAATGATGGAAAGGCACATTTCTATGAGAAAATATTCAACTTTCAGCTGTTTTTGTATGGTTTTCTACTTGCTAGGATATCAGATGTTATTGTGAGCTTTACTGAACAAATTTGAATCTTAGTTGCTCACTTTTCATAGTGTTACATTTTATATTGCCTGTCACGCCAATTGTTTTTCCTACAAAGAATGCCTTCACTCTTTCTCTGGTCGCAAACCCTCTTTCTTCCTGAAAACTAACAGTTGTACAGAAAGAGATTCTCAGGGACCTGTTCTAGAACATATGCACATACACACTCCTGATGAAGAAATTAGTTTACATCTAGGCATATTACAACATCTAGTCTAAACAAAGTGCCCCTGGAGGGTTTTCTCCCTAAAACTTAAGAAAATTATCTTCCACAAGACTAATGCAAAATGACCAGAAGTCCAAGCCACCATCATGCCTGTTAGAAGACAGCTTGTGTGAAAAAATAAATTAAACAAAAGCAACCAAGGAGATAATCACTTGACTGCTGATATGACAATACTTGAAGCCAAATGTCCTTGAGTTAATAGTTTCTGTTTTGTTTATAATTTAAGATACAAGAGCTAGAATACATAGTAAAAGTGCTAACTGATATAATCTTGTGTCTTCTATAAAAGCTATGAAAGTATTCATTTCTTCCTATTGGGTACAGCTTTAAAATTGAGAGTTATCTGTTAGTTCTATTATTTCTATCTCTTAGAGTGTTTAGCTCTATAGGGTGAATGTAATGTATTCCAGGAAATATTTTTGTCATTTTCACTTTTAAATTTTAAAATTTCTGACATGGAAAATACAGCAGCAAAATGAAACCTGGGAAGTAACTCAGAGTACAGCAGGCAAATTAAGTATCAAACAAAAGCTTTGAAGTCAACATTGATGCTTTATCAAAAAATAAATTTAATATTTACGTTTAAATTTTTTACACATAAGACACATTGCCATTGATATCCGATGACATCTAATGCATTTTTTTCATCTTTCTGGCCACTTTATGAAGCAGTTCTGTATGTCTGTTTTTCTATCATCACTGAGGAGATTTTCTATAGATTCTAGGGCACTTTTAATGTTTAAATGTGTTCAGAGTATTAATGGTCATTTTAATTTTAGAGAAGAGCCAGAAATCTCTGTGTACCAGACATAGCGAACAAGTCAAGACACCATATCATTTTTCCAGGCTGCCTTTTCTTTAGATGGCCCTCAGCACTGACGTTTACTGTATTTCGATCACACTTCATAAAGATACTCATAATAAAGGATTCTACAACCTGCTCAGAAAGTGGCGAGAAAAGTGGAACAAGTGTGTTTAAGGCAAGGACTGTTTTGTGAGGGATCTTGCCAATATGAATCTTAGTGTTGTGAATTTTTTTAATTTAAATATTTGCTGTTTATTTAGATCACCACTTGTAGCTGAACAACTTTGTGAAGGTAAGACTGTAAAACATAAAATGATAACAGTCAAAGAAAGAGAATATTGGTAAAAGAAAAATAAAATATATAAGGCATCACTATGACAAGACTGCTCAGATAAAAACAATTCAAGAAATTTCACAGTCATATGACATTGAACATAGATAAGATTTGAAATACCTTGTTTTGATTTTTACCCTGTAAAAAATAAGTTAACATTAGGTTCTAAGTCAAAACTCTTTTTAATACAGTTGAGACAATAAAATTTTCAATGCAATATTTTACACACAGAGATGATGTAGCTTCTGGCTAAAACTTGGTATTTTATACAGGAAGCAAAGCAGTTTTCTGGAGTACTGTTAGGCTTTTACTCTTCCGTATCACCTTCTTTATAGTTTCTTGCTGAAAAATTAGTGAGTGAATAAGGTCTATTCTCCAGCACAGAGAGAGATCATCAGGCTGTGAAGTGTGTTTCATCACAGGTTTTGAAGTGAGAACAGTTTCCAGCATGCTAGCATGTAAGATGGACGAATAACTGCATCAGAGAGGTTGTGAAAAGGTGTCTAGAAAAGAGAAAAAAGAACTAAATATATTGGCTCCACACTTGTTTTTTTTTTCCCCTTTCATTTGACAAGGCAGATGAGAGAGAAATGTGGTTGAGGACACAATGCACTTTTTAAGTGCTGTGTTTCTCAAAATACATCAAAAAATCTGAGACAAAGTAAAAACAAACAAACAAAAAATCAAACTCCAAATAGACTTTAAGAGAGTCTCTTTTTTTTCCCATTAAAAACATTGGCATCTATAAAAGAAATAAAAGAAATGCATTAAACCTAAATGATCTCAGGAAAGTGTCAGAATTGACAGATATGATGATCCATCTACCATTATTTTATTTTGTCTTTCTCTTTTTGGAAAAACAAAAGCAGGGAAACAATGTTATGCTCACTCGTAGTACATGACCAAACTGCATTCTCTTCTGCTATTCATCATGTGTAAAGAATGTATTTTATGCAAGTAATAACATGACAGATGACTCCATTAAAATGACATTTACAAGACCTACCATGTACCAGGCTCTGGGTTAGGCTTTATGCAGAAAGTAAATTATACCACAGCCAGTGGTCTCCAAGAGTGTAATGCTAAATGTTTCTAGATAATGCAGAACCAGAAGATAACTAAGCAACATGTTTACTTAATGATATGTATATTCAATATCTTATTTGAGTTATACTAGGAAATACCAAACTAACTGAAAGTATAGTAAATGCTTATTTTTTCAAGTGTATTTATTAATTGAACCAGGCAGAAGTTCTAGAAAGTATTTTAGTAGTTTTAAAATCCATTATTTGATTTTTTTTTGTATTAAGAAAGCTGTTAGCTTAATATTTCCATAAATATGAAGGAAAGAAAACATGGTTTTTATTCTGTTCTTCATCCCCCCTTGCATTTTGTTCAAAAGACAAAAATACATGAATGCCAGAAGAGAGATCAAAATATCACTTACTGTCTTGCTTGCCTTATGTCCGAACCTCTGATAGGTGCAATATTATAAAAAAAGATGAGAAGGACTTCCCTTCTCTACAACAGTAGCTGCACAGAGTCACTTCTGCCCACACTAACACCATCACCATGCAGGTGAGCCTCATGTTGCATTTTAATACAAAATGCTTCGAAGAATCTTTCCTCAGCCTCTGGCTCTTATCTAGAGATTACATTAACAATAGAAGCCCTTGGTTCATATGTGTAATTGATTGCAAAGCATGCAGATAGTGTGAGATTTTTGAATTACCCTAACGATTATCAGAATTGTATGATGAGTTTATATTTATTATGATGAGTTTCTCATATTTAACTGCTTTGCATAGGTGGGCGTGGCCTTATCAGTCACTTTCTTTTCTGTCTGTTGCCACACGTGGCCTCACACAAGATGTGATCTGCTCTCATTCGACACTGAAAAAAATATGTCAACAATCAAACAGCATTTTTCCCATGAGTCAGAACATTTTGAAATCATTTTTCATTTAATGTCATTTATTAGCTGTAGAGGGAAAGGAATCAGTTTATTTTGTTGACTTGTTTGTTTATTAGAAAGCTTCAAATATTCTCATGGAGAATTTCTATGAACCCTGCAAATTAATTCAAATGGAAGAATGCTTATACCCATACGAAAATTATAAGTGGGTTCTTTGTCACTTATTTTTTATATATAACAGTTTAAAAATAATTAACAGCATAGCAGATTATTTCAAATATGATCTGTTTATACACTAATATGAGTGTAAACTTGCACTTTGTGTGTTCTTTCTTCATGTGTCTCTCTGCTTTTTAAGAGGATATGTTAACTTGCCTGCCACTTTCTTCTCTATTGTCATAGGATATATTCTTTAACTGAACATCTCCCAGTAACTTTATGTTTGATCAAGGCTGAGTTCATAACTGAAGCATGCCCATCAGGTTCTGTCACATGGAAAAATGAAAGAGACCCCTTGGTTACAGCAGTCTCCATTTTGCTTGAGATGGGGAATGCAGAGGTATATTTTTCCTGAAGTAAAAAGTCAGAACTCTTGTCTGGGCAAAGTGTATATACATGTATTGACCAGCACTCAGGAAGCAGCATCTATCTTAGGAAAAGTTTTCTGGTATTGGAACTAGATTGTGAAACTGGCTTCCTTTCTAACCTTGAGTTTCTTGACTCTATATATTCAACCAATAATCAAATCATTTTTCTCAATTCATTACGTGTTATATTGTTTCATTGCCTTCATAAAAATCTTCCAAACTGAATTGAATATTTTCAGTAATTGTGGTTGGGAGCCAACTTTGTATTCTATAATGTGATAAACCCCAGGAGTGGATAACAGAAACATACCTTCAAAGAATTCACTCTGTAAAAGAAAAATTACAGATTCAAACAAAAAGTTGTGTATGTAATATGTCACAAGGGATGCAGAATCTAGGCAAACAGCAAAGTTCCTAATTAAAGATTGAGTTGCAGAAGGAAAATGATAGAG
The DNA here is from genome assembly GCA_004026965.1 of Petromus typicus. Taxonomy (NCBI): domain Eukaryota; kingdom Metazoa; phylum Chordata; class Mammalia; order Rodentia; family Petromuridae; genus Petromus; species Petromus typicus. The sequence goes on from PVIR01011230.1 coordinate 11,403, forward strand.
TTTCAAGGAGAATATAGATGATACACAAGTTAAATGCAGAAAAATGGCTAGGATTAGTCAGCCAAAGAGTGCAAGAACAATACAGACTGAAGGAGTGATGGGACAAAGCCATGGAGAGAGAAAGGTTGGCTTACTCATCCATGTGGCCAGATCTGAGTGACACACAGAGTAGCCAGCCACTGATCAAGATGTTTTCAAAGGAGCAGAAGAAAATGAAACAAAATGCACCAAAGCCAGAATCTATTCTTCATGATACTGTGTTTACTTTTAGAGAAATATATACTTATGCTATATTGAAGTATAAATTGTTTTTATATCTCACATATTAATGAAACATAACAAGATATAATAGATATAAAAAAGAAAGTGAATAACATATGATACAATATAGTAACTCTTAAACTTCAGAAGGCACCAGAATCACCAGAAAACTTGTTAAAAATAAATGTGTTGGCCTCCAATCTCTACATTTCTGATTCAGTACACAAGACCAGAAGGCTGAGAATTTTCATTTCTAACAAGTTCTCAAGTGAGGCCACTGGCATGTTTTAGAAACACAGGCAGTCACTTCGATGGCTGAAAGTGCCTTGGAGGTTATAAATCTGGAGACTGGAAGAGGTTCGTAAAGTTAATTGCCACTAGCAGGCAGGGGTCCTCTGAGAGGGCCTGTGGGGACCCAGGCTCATGCATAGTTTCTGATGAAAGATCACTCAGAAATGCCCCTGCATGAAATGGAAAGTCTTTATTCACTTCAAACAATGATATGACAGTATCTGGGATGACTTCCTCCCCTGTAAAATAATTACTTTACCTGGCTCATTAACAGTAGCCAGAAATGAAATAAAGCAAAGAGAAGAGACCATTCAGGAGGCTATATTAATACCACTGGCAAGAACGTTGATAGTTTGCACCGGAAGGATACTTGAGATCCTGAACAGTAAGCATGATGCTGTAGAGGTAGCAAGATAAGTAAGTGGAAGCATCAGATTAAAAAACACTGGCTGTGGGATGAGAAATAAAGGGGAAAAAAGCGAACAATCAGAAATTACTGATACCATTTTGGATGGATTTACCTTGAAGTGAGATCGGAAAGACTGAGAAAACAAGTTTTACAAACAAAGATCCAGAATTCAGTTTTGAAACACTCCCTTAAGGTCACTTGTTGCAAAGTCAGGTATAAATGAGAGTTATATTTCAGTATCTATAGCTGAGGTTTGAAACTCAGACTGAAGGCATAGGTTTGAGAGTCATCATTGTGTCTACTTGTCTGTTGAGAGAGAAAGAGAGATGATCTAAGAATTACTGCTGCAAGGTAATGAGAGAGTAAGAGCTGAGGGGTAAGGAAGCAAAGAAGCCCAGAGACAGATGGTGATAAAAGGAGACCCCAGAGCCCCTGCTGTGCAGGAAGACAAGGGAAGGAGGTGTTGGAATGCAAAGAGACTGAGCAGGAAAGGCAGGCAAATAAAGAGTGTAAGGAAATTTAAAAAAAAAGAAATTATTATGATAGGCAGAACTGGGTTTATAGTTAATATGGGCCCAAAGGGGAAGGAAACGCTTCTGTTTTATCTTTTCTGCACAATTGGTCCCTGCTACGACCTCCTGAAGAGAAAACAGCCACTGATTTAGAGATGAAAGCAAGGCGTTGCTACGGATTTCCCTTCAGAAGCCATCTGTTGGTTCTGTGAAGGGAACACTCTTTAGCTCTGTGAATATAATTTATTTAATGCTCAGAAAGAATATAACACTTTGAATACAGGTGCTAAACACAACTGCAGGAAATAGGTTATTTCGTGAGATAAGTAGACTACTTACGGACATTTTTTACATCTATAAAGCAGGTTCCATCACCAGTCCTCGGAAACAACAATGTACTTAGCTTTTCATTATTTTCATTTTCAAAATGAAAATAATGACATGCTTTGAAGCAGACCTCAAAATTATCTGTCTTTAATAGGAAGTCATTATGTAGTTTCGCATAATGTTAGAGCAAATGCTGACTGACATTTCCAACTGGGAAAAGTTAAATAGTAGCCTATCAACTGGCAAATAGCAAGTGATTCTTGATGATGAAAATAATTATGACATATTATCTATAATGCACGCATCTTTAGAGGAAGGTGATTTGCTTGGGATCCATAGCAGGAGAGGAACATTTGCCAAAGCAAACAGCTCTCGCCTGAGATGACTGTTTATGCTGGAATATTCCATTTCCATTTGTAGTAGATGTGAAAGCAGATGGCTAAGGAAAAATATTTTGTCAAGTTTGTAACATAAGTTACCTAGCCATAGAAAAAAAAACATCTTTTTCATCATTGGAAGTATTAAATACTCAGAAATAAACAGAAATGCACTGATTTTTCAGGGATAAAGTCACTCTTAAGTTTTGAGCACCATTAATTTAATTTTTTTTATAGTCAGCTGAAAGAAGATATTTTTAAACTTTTATTGTCTTCAGAAATGTTTCGTTGATGTTCAATACAGAAACATCTGGATATAAATTCTGAGCTCTAGGTTATAAGTATGTGGGAATCAAATTTAGCCATGTACTTAATCACACACCACTGAATATGTATTAATTTTGTGCACTATTTGCACAAAAATTCACATAAATAATAAATGAAATATACAAATAAATTAGACTCTTCTAAATTAATATGTCAGTGGTAGAGACCATTAATATTTAATAGCTGTTTCTGTAGTGAATGGGCAATATAAAATGCATTACTTTTATTTTAATTGCTTATGTATTAATTTTTAACAAAGCATATGCATTATTTTATTACATCTGTCATTATCATTAATGATAGCAATGGTCCTTATTTTTTCTGTGCTTTTAATATGTTAGTCTTTATATATATTTCTCTTTAAAATGTCAAAATACCTCTTTGTTAAAGTAGTTACTCAATGAATAAATATAGAAAGTGAAACACAGGGAAGCTGATTACTTTGCCATTGGTTTCATTCACAAGGAGAATCATATTTTAGCCCTTTCATTTGGCTTTAATACTTTAAAAAAGTCTTCTATACGCATACACAAATGAAGCCTGTGGGGGAAAGGAGACATGCCTAAATACAATGGAAGTCAAAGTTTGGTGGAACGGGTCGGAATTCTGTTGGAGTGTCTTCAACTGAGCGTGCTGTTTCATTAGGATATTTAAAAATATAGTGGAAGACACTAATAGATGTAAACATTAGGATTTTGTGATATTGAATGTGATAATTATGAAAGATATCAAACATTCACTTGGGATCTTGATTATAGAAAGTTGTAAAAACCGTGTAGCAGAAATGGCTTTGGTTTTATTCTGTTGATAACTGAACAGTCCTAGTCATGAATCTGATAATAGTCATTCAGGAGGACCACAGATGTTAGCAACTGGGTTGGAATAGAATAGGTACTGCTCTCCTGCTCCACTACAAGCCAGTCTTTCTGAGGATTTAATTAGCATGTGAATTGCTTGTAGATCTTGGTATATATTGGAATTATATAATTCAGAGTGAAGTATTATACTGTCTATATCAACATGACAGTGACCTCTTTGTTGCCAGTAGAGAACATCACAGTTTTCACAGTTTGTATGGAGAGAGAAAGAGAGAGATTATTTCTCCCATAGATATAGAGGTAGAAATTCAAATAAATAGTACAGTCCCCAGTCAGTATAGGACTCTGTCCTCAAAGGACATTTAGTGATGACCAGAGATTCTCCAGTGTCACAGCTATGAGTTCAGGTTAACAGTACTTCTAAATTCCATGGATAGTACTGTTTGCTACAGAGCTTAAAGCAGCTACACTTCACAATAAAAAATATTCAAACAAAATATTTAAATAATGTTCAGGTTTCTTGCCTAAAACCATACATGTAGAGAAAGGTGATACACTTTGTTGTTCAACATGGGGGGTTATAGATCTGGAGGAAGGATAAAATCTTGTTAACTCTAATATCTGGCCAATTACTAAAGGAAATCCGATGTTTTTAGCTGACCTCAGACTATCATTAAAAATTAAGTTTCCCAAATTTCTTTCAAAAACAGTTATTCATTCTCCCTCTTCTTATTGGCATATTTTAAACTGCTGTCAACTCTGTTAACTCTCTTAAAATAACGAAGGAATGACCTGTGGATATATTACAACCTACCCTTCAACAACAGATTTTTTCTTATACATTATTCCATTCTAACTTTCTGTATTATTCTAGTTTAATAAACCTAAAATATTATTTATTTATTTTTAGTTTAATGCAATGCATATAGATATTAATAAGGAAAATATAATAGAAATATAGAAAAGTAAAATATAATAGATATAATAAATATAGATAAGGAAAATATAAATAAAGAAAATATAGATATTAGTAAGGAAAATCTTATTTGTGAAAAATAAAAACAAATTAGCAGTAATGACAGTAGTTAAAATACTGTGTCCCATCATCTCAAAACAGTAGACAAAATATTATACATACTATGAGCTACAGACAAAAATAACTTTACAAAAAAAAAAAGAACTCAAAACTTTTTTCAGTGAACTAAGAGAAGAGAGTGGTATAAATGAAATAAATTAGCATATTAATACACACACACATATATGTGTGTGTGTGTGTGTGTTTCTTTTGCATATAGGAAAAATCATGCAATATTTAAACTTGTTTTTCTCATTTGCTTCACATAATATTAATTTCTCAAGTTATGTCCATTTGCTTATGCTTATTCCAAATTTATCTTTTTTTATAGCAGACTAGTACCTCATTGTTTATAAATACCATATTACCATTCCTCTAGATGCTGATGGACATGGCAGCGTTTCCATGATCTATCTGCAAATGCAGATTCTTTGACTTAATCTTTTTCTTTTGTTTCTGTCTCTTGCTTGATTGTTCCAGCTCTAGTTTCCAGCTATGGGCTACACAGGAATGGTGAGAGTGTGCATCCCTGACTTGTTCCTGATTTTAGAGGGAGTGCTTTCAGTTTTTCCCCATTTAGTATGATGATAGCAGTAGGTTGATTTTTATAGATGGAGACAAGATCGTTCTAAGTGTATTTTCTTCAGCATTATAATCAATGAATGTTAGATTTGGTCAAAGGCTTTTTTTTTGCATCTATTGAGATAATCATTGGACTTGAGTCATTGTTTCTATTTATGAGGTGATTTGCATTTTTTGACTTACACATGTATGTTGAATTGCTCCTTTAATCCTTAGATAAAGCCTACTTGGTTGTGGTATATTATCATTTCGATATTTTGTTGCATTTTGTTTTCCACTATCTTATGGAAGTTTGTTTGTTTGTTTGTTTGTTTGTTTGTTTTTCCATCTATATTTATCAAACACATTAGCTTGTAGCTCTGTTTTTTCATTAAATGTGATTTAGAAGTCAAGGTATTGCCAACTTCCAAGAATTATATTGAGAGTGCTGCTTCCTTCTCATTTCTCAAGTTTCAAAAGAAGAAACTTCTTTTCTCAAGCAGTTTGAGGAACTTCTTGGTGTTACTGGTGTGAGAACATCCCTAAAGTTTTTTAGTTTGGCTGTGACTCTATCAAATCCTGGGATTTTCTAAATTTTCAGGATTTTTATTATGGCTTCAATTTAATTTCTTATTATTAGATTATTCAAGATTTATACGACATCTTGATTCAGTTTTGAGAATTTGTGTGTATTTTGAAAGCTCTCTGCTTCTTCTAAGTTTTTTTTTTATTTTTTTAACTAAGAGGTTTGTGAAGTTGTTATTAATATGGTCCTTAATTGTGATGGTGTTCATTAAGAGTTACTCCTTTTAATCTTAATTCCATTGAATTCAGTGGGGGTTTGTGTGGGGGTTTTGCTTGTATTTTATTGTGTTTTTTAAAAGTAAGATTTGCTGAGATTATCTATTCTGTTTCCTTCTTCAAAGAACCAATTTTCAATTCATTGATTTTTTGCATTTTTAAAATTTTAGTCTTGTTTCATTGTGTTTTCTGCGGTGGTACTTGTAGCTTCTTTGGTCTAGTGCTTGGTTCTTTGAGAATGAGCCACAGTATTATTCACAAATTCTAGGAACCTAAGCATTGACATACTAAGAAAACCAGCTACTATGTTACTTTCACGTAGTTTTTGTTTTGTTTTGTTTTCTTATTTATTTTATTAGTACATGCTTGTAATTCTTGCAGTTTGTAATAATCTTGGGAAGTTAATATCTGTAAATACTACTGCTTAGTTTTACTTTATCTCCTTCTGTCCAACTCCCCTTCTCCTCTGGTTCCTCATTCACCATTGTCTTACCCATTGATACTGTTTACTTTAGCACTGGTTCTGTACAACTCAGCTATGCTCTTCCTGCTCAGTATCCTCCTCAAAGAGTATAAGTCATCAGACCACAAGGATACGTGCAAACCAATAGCAGCACAGTGCATATTAGGTAAATCTGGGAAGCTAACTAACTGCACCCCCAAGAAGAAATGAATAGAAAAACAAAATATGCTATCTATTTATAGTTACTTGGGCTAGAGTAGTAAAGTCGGGATCAAGAGTAACATCTATTATAAATTCGATATTGACAAATTTTGAATACCAAAAGAATTGCTGTTAACCAAAACAGAGGAATCTGTATTTTTATTACAGACACTTCTCAGGAGCTCCTCAGGGGTCTCTATCTAGCTCTTACTCTCTCCAAGACTATCTTCTAAGGTTGTCTCTCACCCAGTCATGGTAAAACAGTAATGTTTCTGCCTGGAGTGAAGCCCTGCATAGGGAGGAGTCTTCCTGTTAGGTGGGTCTTTTGGTTGGTAACACTGCATCTTGTGCTGAGGAAACCAAGGTACAGACCTGGTTAGGGTCTGTGAGCTCCACCACTGTTCTCTTCCCCTGATCTGGTAATGGAATGAGGTGCTCAGAGATGGAGGAGGAGCAGCGAGGACAGGACCAGCTCCTCCCTGATCTTCGACGCAGATGGTGGCAAAAGGGACCCCAACAATAGGAGCAGTATGGACACGGTGGGATGTGTGTCTGTGCTTATTTTTCCTACCATTGTTTTTCTTTTATACTTTCCTGATAACAGACAATTTGTGCCTATGATCGTAAGTGTTTAATGCTAATCTTGAAACTCTATTACAATAGTAGCCATTTTATTCAAGAAAATATGTATACAGTTCTGATCAACATTACTTAGCTTGAAATTGACTGGTATGGAATTTTTAGAAAAGTTTATCATATTCCTTGTATAAAATGGTATTTTTGTAGATGTTGCTTTTTTTTACTATTTTCATTATCAAAATGAATCCTAGAGATTCTGAAGACACTTTCCTGCTATATAAGAGACACGTTTTAAATCCATTATCAAGCCTCTGAGCAGAAGCTATAATCGACTTGAAAAAATTCTTGTTACATAAGAAAAATAAAGCTCTATTCACTTAATCCACTATTAACATGGTTTTTAAGGTTTTTTTTCAGCAGAAAACAATTTAACTGATGTGTTTTTTCCTCTCCATCTCCAGAGTCTAGAGCCCATCAATTTTCACCTAACTCTACATGATTGTCAATCATTTCTGCTTTATACTCACTTTCATAATCCTTTAGACTCATGGTATTTTCTTCTAGCTTCTCATTAAACATTTTAACCTGAAAATTATCTCTATATGAAAGAAATACAATTCTGTATAGTTCATAAAATTTGACAAGCTGGAAGAGTAAATGTTTAATAGGTTTTCATTTTCTTTTTCTTAGCTTTTCCTTTTAAATGGAAATGGAATGATAGGTTCATGCGGACTTCAGTGTCTTTACCATTCAGCTTTAGCTCTGCATGGTATCAGATTAATCATTTTGTAAGAACAGAACATAAAGCCTATCTTTTCTGTTTTATTATTAAATGTTGATTTAAAAATTACCTGCAACATCCTCAACATATTTCCAAATGTCATATATTCACATACTTCCTTTCAAAAGCATCCATCAAAATTGTGGAACTGGATAGAAAATGAGAAAGTTTTGAGTTCCCGTAATTTGAATTCTATTGTCAAATTCACTTTTCTAAAATTTATCTTCTGGACATTCTTTCAGACATCTTAGAATTACACAACAATGCTTAGGTGATTGGTGAGGCATTTTCTGAATGCTACTGGTAAATCTGAAACAAAATCTCAAATCCAGAATAGAATAACAAGCCTTGGTCTCCCTGCAGAGATGCTCACTAATTCAAAATTGCACAGCTTCTCCCAGGTGCTGCTGTTTCCCCAGGGAAGAGAATTGGTGGCACGTTTGACTTGTGACACCTCATACAATTAAGAAAATTACAGTTAGGCTCCTCCTGTACAGTTAGGAAGCAAAAACAATCCCTGGACTCTTTCCAAAAGTAAGTGGGCAATAAATCTCACCAAGCTGTTTTATTGTTGTCGTTTTGTTTTCCTGATTAATAATTTGAAAAAGAATATAGGCACTATATTTTTCAGTATTGATGACCAAGCCAGTAGGAATGTTTAATTTGTATGTCTGACTCTGTGTCATGAATTGTATCTAGGTGTCCCTCAAGTGCCTCATGTGGTCATATCGGGGGTGGCTGGACCTGAAGTGTGTGATGCTGGAAGTTACTGATAGTTCAATGTCAAGATTAAGTGTGTGAGTGCCACCTGACCCTACTAGTCTGTATAATAAATAAAGGAGAAGAGATCTGTGGTTTTTCCCTTGTTGCTTCACTTCCTTCTGCTCTCCATGAACTGTTTCCTTTCTGCGATATCTGTCTTCCATATCGCCCTATCTGGAGCCTTCTTATTATGGGCTGAAACCTCTACAAATTACGAGCTTTATAATCATAATTCTTTAGCCTCTTACCTTGTGGGTGTTGTGTATTTTATCACAATGATGAGAAAAATAACTAACATATTCCCCTTTCACTTTTTCATTTAGAAAGACAAGATAATGGTTATCTAAATCTATTCAGTCATAGGTGAACTTTAAGATAAACATGAAATAAGAATGTGACTCAGTAGTAAATCTTATAATGCATGAAGTGATGTGTTTAATCTCCCAACCAACAACATAATTCTAAAACGTATAATATAGTATATCAATGCATAGTTTCTTTTATCAGGAAAAAATTAGAACAAACAGAACTTAGGTTCTACAACCTAAGACTACCGATTCCACTTAAGCACAACTTAAATTCACCCAAGACACAGAATATTACCTTTATTATTTTTCCTACTTGGTTCATTTATTTAAAATTTGCATAATATTGCTATTCTACATTGTGCTTTACTTTATTGTTTCAGAACAATTGCACTAATTCCAAGCTATTGTTAGTATCTATGCCAGTGATTACACATGGTCTTTTTTGGAGTACTTGGTCTTAGTCAACTAATTTTTCATGGCTGTCATTATTTATGTCCATAAATTCAAAACTTTAGGAAAAAAATTATTTCCTTAATAGAACAAGTGTCCTATGTTGACTCTAACAGATGTACTTTTTTTTTTTTTTCTGTCCTTTATCTACTGAAAAACTCTGAAGATAGGAACTTCTGGAAGGAAGCAAAACTGATAATTTAGGATTTCTCTTCATCCTTTTAAATAAAGACTTTGGCTACCATGTGGATGAACTATACAGATTTCATTGCTATTACAAACTCAGCCTCCATCAGTTTGATTTTATCATGCCTTTTATTCATTAAGTAGACTCATCATGCATTTGTTTACAAATCCAAATGTGCAAAAACGGTAGCACACATAGCCTGATAGGAAAATACAATGGATGTTCCAACTAAAAAATTAATATAGTAAAAAATATATTGCCATATCCCTCCTCAAAATATTCTTTTGCTCTTCAAATACACTGACCATCACTCATAAAACTTTCTAAAAGTTCTGAAGTTTCTCTTTTAAGTGTGATTTCATTTGATTTTAGTAAAGAGATAGAAATCATGTGATGTTATATTTGGTGAAATGGACATGAAGACACACCAATGTGATTCTATAACGTGGTGCCGGCAACACTGCTAACTATTATTTATTTTAACACACTTCCGTATAAGACCAATGAAACAGACATCCAGAACTGCTTCAGAGAACAATGAGATGAGGTTTTCAATATAATCCTCTTTACTTACCTAAAAATCAAATTTGCTTAGGGGAACACACTTTCCTTCCATTTGCTCCTTATTCTTTAAATAATCAGGAAATATTTTTTCTTTAAATATATACATTTTTCTAAATCCACTACTTCCTGGTTTCCTGCAAAAAGTACATTCAAGCCTCAACCACCTTGCTTTTCTTTGAAATTCCTGGGGTTTTTTATTGAAATCTTTATTGGTACATTACATATACACATCATAATTGCACTCCACAAGGGGGAATTTTACCAGTATAAGACACAACTTAATTCTCATTTTTTCCCATAGCCCTACCCACCCTACCACCACCCTGTACACATAAACTTTCTTTCCTTTCCTTTTTGCTATGAGATTCTTGTTTTGTATAATCTTCATTGCCAAAATCATTAAACTGTATGTATCTATTATACTATTAATCTAAAACTGTCCTTTCATTTTACAAAGCAAACCTATTGAAACTTGAGAAGATGGAACGAAAGTTTCCTTTGCTCTCAAAGGATAACATTTATTTTAAATTATAATTGATTAACAAAACTTAACCAAAATATTTGGACATAATTCACATACATGCACAGTCTTTTTCTCATTTCATGGCAATATGGAAATAAAATCTGACAAGATCACTTGCGTGTACCTTGGGAAGACTTAAGCTGTCCATGTGTAAGGGATTTTCACATAGATCATAGCTAGTTGTAAGAAAACCTGTGGTAAGTATTAGCCAGTTAGAATCTATGATATAGATATAAAATTAGTGTCCAAGGGAGTAGAGAGTAGGTGAAATTATTTACTCACTAGCAAGTCATGTCCAGAAAAATATATCAAACAAAGTATTGGCAAAAAACTGAAAGAGATTAATATGATGGTATACAAACAATATGATGAGGGTTCAAGTCTCATTTGAAATATTATGAGGACTTTTAAATTTTCAAAACTGGAGATTTGAACTAATAACAGAAGTGTAGATGCTGGAGCCTGTTTCTGTGATATAAGAAGTGATGCACAATTATGCTGAAGAGGATGTAAATTTGTTAAGAAATTAGTTTGGATAAATATACTGTGGGGTTAAGTTCAGGAGCATGATTTTGCTAAATGTTATCTCACATTTCACATATGTAAGGTCAATTTCTCTTCATAAAGTGTATCTGAGTATATTATATAAAACCTGAAGCATCATTCTCTGGCTCATGGAGCTAGTTAACAATCATTGTAATAGATCCAGAGTTTTTGCCCATAATATTCAATAAAGAAAAGAACTTTTTTTTCCCAGGTAAAGAATACACTTTAGTTTTTGCTTGACTGCTATTTATTTTTGAGGCAAAATCTCACTGTGTAGTTCACATTGGCCTTGAACTCATTATGTAGTCTAGACTGGCCTGTACTTTCAGTGATCCTCTTGCATAAGCCCCCTGCATACTGGAACTACAGGTATGTGCCAGCATGCCTAGCTGTTCTTTTAAATTGTGTTTATAGGTATATTTCATGTATAAATTATGATCATATTCATCATTAAGAATTTATATTTGTACATCACACATCTTGATTCTCATTTTCCCCTTTCCATAAGCTTTGCTTCCTTTTTTTAACTATCACATTTTTTCTTTCCCTTCTTTATTTTCTCCTACCCCCTTTTCCTGCTTCCTTTTATTTATTTTTTTATATAAGTAAATCTTGGAAACAACCAAAATATACATCAGTGGGAAACAGGGAATTGAATTTGTTTAAAGGATTTCACTTGATAAAGTTTATGAGAATTTCATACAGAGCTTTGGTGAATCTTTTTCATTCTTTATTTGATGCATACCACAATATTGAAACTATATGTAGGGAATATCAAGAAAGGACCACAAGTTTTCTATGTCATTGCAGAGCTATTAATCATCATGAATACATTTCATACTATTTAGCCCATTTAAATTTGTGAAACAACTTAGCAATCCAGAGCTTCAAGAGTTTTCTAAAGTGAAATGTCACAGTAGAGATAAGATGATATTATTATGTAAGGGTCAGATGTTCCTATTTATCAGAGTACAGTACTGCTTGCTATATTCAAGCACAGCTCATTTTTCTATCCCTCAAATCCTGTTGGTTCCTCAATTCAGGGAGTACACAATTTCCTGAGGTGAATACATCCTTTCTTAATCAGGTGAGTGGTACATGCTAGTGACCCCAGCAGGCTGGGTGATTGAAGGAAAAGCATAAAAAATTCAAACTCAGTCTGGAAAAAATAGTGAGAATCTCTCTCTCTCTCTCTCTCTCTCTCTCTCTCTGTAAATGAATAGAGATATAGCTTATTATTAAGACCCTGGGTTCAAATATATATTTCTTTCTACTTCACTTGTCTGGTCTCTACAAAAGCTGAAAAACTTTTAAGAAAAAGGAAAAGCAAAAACACAAGCAAAAACCCCACACAGAATAATTTCCTACAGTAATCCTAATTTAGACTGCCAATATCACTCTCTGCCTCACCCTCTCCTTTTGAGTAATCAATCTATTTTCTTCTGTACAACTCAAAAATACAGTTAAACAAACTTTTCTTTTTCCATAAACTTACTTTCATTTAGTTCTATTTTCTTAAATATATACTAAGAATAATAAACTACATAATCAGATAAATATGAACTAAAATTCTAGCTGATCTTCATATAATGAAAGAGCATTTGTAATTTATTTTTTGAATTTATTTCACATCTTCAATATAAAAGTTATAATCACCATATACGATTTTTGTGAAAATTTTGGAATAAACTGGAATATGTAATGTGGGAAATTCTTAAAAAAGTAAAATTTATCTACTTCCTATTAGCCCATGTATGGTATTATTTTAGCTCAAATTTGTTCATACATATGTATATATTTTTAAATTACTCATAAAATTCAACTATTTCAATTTACTTTTGTAATGTTCATTTCTCAGTAAAGATATTTTTAAATGTCTGAGAAAAGTAAATGTAGTAGAACAAAAATAAAAAACAAATTTTACCTCTTTGTAGACTGTAATAAGTGCCAATTATAATCAGTACAATTAATTGAACACTAAGTCAGAATAAAAATTAAGAGTAAGCTATAATACTTGAGTGCAGGAATGATATTATTTCCATTTTTAATATTAAGAGAAGCAGTTGAAATTCATCTTATGGCAATGAAGAATTAATACCCTGAATTCCTGGATCACTTCACTGGCTACAGAAATTCCTTGAATCTCGTTTATGTTCAAGGTATTCCTCCAAAAATAAATAATGATAATTGGGAAATAGATAATGAATTTAAGTTTTAAAAAGGAATTAAAGACATATCTATGACATGATTAAGAATTATAGAAAAATTTACAAGACTAAAAATATAAAATGTCAGCTTAGAAGCAAAAGAGGATCTGGAATGGAGACATATAGAAATTGACAATTTTTTAAAGAAAACATTAAACCTCTGGGGATCAGGAAGAAACTGACAAGAAAACTACAAATTTCAGAGAAGCTGGAAATTTCTCAGAGGATAGAGAAATGAATATCTAACATCAACTTCTGGGAATGAAAATTTCTCTCCATCCACTCAAGGTAAATCTGGAGAGGATTGGCAGTTCCAGGGAAAAAGATCAACCCAAGAAACAATGCTAGGCCTCCAGTAAGCCAACAGTTATAAACTGCAAAATATGTGTGAACTTTTTTTTTTTTTTTCCTCCTGCTTGGTGGGCAAAGAGACTTCTTCTGCATGTTGGACAAAGTTAGAAGACAAACAGCGAAGCACCCACCATATTGAAGTATTTAATCTGCACACATTTCAGGAAATTATTAATTTTCTTTAAGACTACATTATAGTACAACTGCAGAACAGCTGCACATCAGGGTTTCTGAGGTCACTTTACCACCATGATTGGATGGGAAATGGCCCTAAGAGACAGAGAAAGGATGTAAGATAACACATCTAAAAAGTTTAAGTTTAGGGCAAGAAGAAAATGAGAGTCTCACCTTCCACGGCAAGAGGCCCACCTGGTCAGGCAGTCTTTTCAGAGGAGGCTGAGAAAGAAATTTCAGGTTTAAGTCCAATAGAGTTGTTAGGTAGACCAGATAGACCTCAGTGGTCTATTGACATTTTATGTTTATCAACACACACAGGAATTTTCTTCAGGTCGAATGGTTGCCACAGCTTGAGTTAAGCAGAAAGAGACATCTCTAAAACAAAGCAACTCACAAGTCCATGGGCCATAAATTTAGGCAGAACAATCTAACTTGTTTTAGGATACACAGAAGAGCACAAAACAGGATAGACTACAAGGAAAACAGCCTTAGAACAGACGTGATTAAGTGACCATCCCAAACAGGAAAGGCAGAGTGACATATGGCATTCCCTATTCCCTCCATCTTTATTAATATTGTTAATTAGTTGTATTACTCTTTAGTTATTTAGTAGGCATTATGCTGCTATTGTTAAATTATTTTCTATTTGCAATGAGAATATGTATTTAGATATTTACCACACATCAACATATGTCTTATCTTTATGTTCATATTATGGTTACAGAGTTCTTTCTTGTGACTGCTGTAACATTGGTATATTTTCCTGTAGTCTGTGCTATATTTATAACTCTATTATTTTTGTTGACTTTATTGCTATTTCCAAGGTGATATGGTTGTTGCTATTAATTTCTTTTCATTGTAGATCAAATTGTTTCATTTTGTGGGTTCAAAAATCCTGTGGTTCATTTTTATAATACCAGGTGTTAGATTAATCACACTGTGTATTCTCTATCTTTAATGGAGATATTCAGATCTTGGGCCATACTTAGACATACTCAGAATACATGAATGGAAAGCACACACTAACATATTTACATACTGGTAACACATTTTTACACTATAATTGACACACATAGAAAGTAGTAGTATAAGAAGACAAGGCAACAAAATATCATAAAAATTTTATATTTCACCCAATAGTGATTCCTGGGGACATCAATAGAGAGGAAATCAAAAGAAAATGGCTGAGTTATACAAAATGACAAGAGAAGAGAAAAGACATATTGATAAAAATATCACCTAGCTCAAAGTTGACATAACTAAATCAATGGCCTCAAAACAAAATGATCAGTGAATTTACAGAAGCACTACCAAAGAGCTAAACAGAGGTCCAAAACACAAGTGACCACTTTCACAAAGATTTAGGGCCAAGGAAAAGGTAACAAACAGAAATCCAGAGACAAAATTTTGTACTGCAATACTAACAGCAAAAGAGACACATATGAGAACAGAAAGTCTCAACTTGAAAACAGAGCTGTGCACGTGTATAAATACACAGGAAAAAATACTTTAAAACTAGCAAGAGAATTTTAAATGACAGTCTACATGGCATTAAAAAATCTCATTTGCAAAAATAATAGCAGAACATTTACCAAACATTGGAAAGAATTTAACATCAAGATGAGGATGGCATACAGAATCTCAAATATCAAAAATAATTTATGCATCATGCATCACAGTCAGAATCCCAGAAGTCTGATACTAGGATAGAAATAAATTCTATCAGCAAAAACAAACAAATCATGTATGAAAATAAACTCATTAGAATTACACTATGATTCTCCCCAGAAACTACAGAGGACAGGAGAGGTGAAATGTTTCAACCACAAAAAGAATAAAAACTCTTCCAAACTAGACTGATATATCTCAGAAACATTATCTTTACAAATTCCTGAATAAATAAAGTTTTTCAAGGGCAAAAAATCTTTTAAAATTAATGACTTCCAATAAATTCTCAATAATATCATAGACCAAGAAAATGAAGCTAGCAATGCCAAAACTTTAGTAGAATGAATACACCAGAGAATGAGAAGAATTAAGCAGAAAGAGGAAAAAGCAATCACAGAAAAGTAATGCAATGTCAGGAATAAGTTGATATCTTTCAGTAATAAAAATCAATGTAAATGATCTCAATTCTTCAGTCAAATGAGATAATTCAGCAAAATAGATGAAAAGAAAATGTCATGGTATGCTGTAAACAAGTATGTAGAAATTTAAGGAGTGTAAATGAAGTACAGAAAGCAATATTCTCTGCAATAGGAACACCAAAACAAGTACAATTACTGCAGTTTTAGACCAAGTAAACTTTAAGCCAAAACTGATTAGAAAAGGCCAAGAAAGTCAGTTGATATTAGTTAAGAGAATGATTATACAGGAGGAGATAATACATGTAAACATGCATATAGCTAATAATAGTGTGCTCATTACAAATAAACATTACAAATAAATACTAAATAAATCATTAGATAAAAGCCAATGCACTTAATAGATAGAGCAGGACCTATATACCCCACTACTTCAAATAGAAAAATCATGCTAAAATTCAACAAATAAATATCTGACTTTAATAACCTTTGAACAAGTGGATAGATAATAGATATCTCTATGTTGTTCTATCCAGCAACAACAAAATACTCATTCTCAGCAGCACCTCAAGCTTTCTGCAAACAATCACGTATTAGCTCATAAGGTATGCTTAAATACAAAATAATCAAAATTATCCTGTGCCAATATGGCTCGTATTTAGATGTCCCCAAATGACTCCTGAAGTTTTATGTGCAGCTTTTTTGACATAACTACATCTAGAATATGTGATACTTAGATCAAGGAAGTGCTACTGGAATTGATTCATGGTATGACACTAGGATTAAAGATGGCTGCCCTAAGACTGGGTAACTTAGATAGGATATAAATAAGAGAAAGAATACTGCTTGTTGTTTGCTGTTGTGCTTTCCATTGCTATTTTTCTGCTTTCTGCCTACCATGAACTCTTTCTCTTCTGCAATGTCTTTCTGTCATACCAATCTACCTTGGAACCAATCCTTCATACACTGAAGCCTCTACAAACTATAAGACAAATAAACATTTTCTGGTTTAACTTTGAGTGTTAGATATTTTGTCTCAGCAATAACAAAAAGTAATTAAAATACGTCTATATTATTAGAACATAGTGCAAGGAAACTAAAAATCAATGCCAATGAAAACTACAGAAATTAAACAACAGAATATTGAGTAGTTAATATGTCATAGAAAATACCAAAGAAGAAATTAGACAGTTCCTAGAATCAAATGATAATGCAGTACAGCATACTTGAGCCTATGCGACACAATGAAAGCCATTCTAAGAGAAGTTTATATCTGTGAATCACCTTATCAAAAAAAACAGATCGAGTTCAAATAAATATCCTAATGATGCACTTCAAAGTAACAGAACAGCAAACGCACTTCAAATCTGAATCTTTAATGTATAAGAAATATATAGCATAATAGCAGACACTGACGACACTACAGTGAAAATAAAAACAAATGGTAAGAATTTATTTATGGAAGAGCTGCACTTTTGAAAAAAGAAGCAAAACAGTCACACTCTTACCTAATATCACCAAAAGCTAATGTAAAAGATACATATTAATTCAAATGTAAGTAAAAAAAAAAAAAAAACATTGGAATTACAATGATCATTGTCAAACCCTAGAAGATTATGAGTAAATGTTTTCAGGATATATAATTTCCAGAAGAAATTTACAGAATTGTAGATACATAAGAGTTACCAAAATTGAACCAAAAATAATTGATTCCATGAATGTTTAAATAACAAAATAAAACCAAAGGAATAAGAAAATTCCTACCATCTAACTAAAGCCCAGTATCTTATTGATTTATCATTGAATTTTGCAAGACTTACAGGCTGTTCCAACCTTTTAATGAAACTGTAAGGGAAGAAGCATGCCAAATTCATTTGTAGAAGCTAGAATTACCTTGATTCCAAAACAAGTCCAAGTCTCAACTACATTAGAAAATTATAGGGCAATTTCTTTAATAGAATACATGTGAGGATCTTCAAGTAGTTATTAGAAAATAGAATTCAACATTTTATTATAAAACTACACATCGTGACCAGAAAGACAACATCTGAAGGTTGCAGAGATGGTTCAACATGCAGAAATCAGTACATGTAATACCTCAATTTAATAGGTATGAAAATCCTTTGATCACAACAGATGCAGAAAAAATCCTTTCACAAAATCTGCCATCCATATGTGGAATAAAGAGATAAGAAAATAGAGGTTGACCTTAAATCAAATTAATAAATATTATTTATGACAAAACTATTCCCAACATCATATTAAAGTAGGAAACATTAGGTATATTCCTTAAAATCTAGAAGATGTCTCTTCTAACCATTCATGTCAAATAAAGACAAATAAATTAGAATTACACATAGGAAAAATAGAAATGAAATTATTCTTTTTTTTCTTAACTGAAATATTTATTAGTACATTAATTATACACATCATGATTGCACTCAACAATGAGAATATGTAACACTATATGATACAACTTAATTCTCATTTTTCTCAAACCCCTAACCACCCTACCACCACCACCCCCTATATATATAAACTTTGATTACGTTCTTTTTTTGTTACAATATCATTATTTTCCGCTCGTTATTTACCCTTTCATTCCATTTTGCCTTGAGTATTTTCCATTTCACAATATATAACATACATTCTAGAACTCATTTATATCTTCATTTTCTCATACCAGAGAAAAGATACGATATTTACACATGTGTGACCTATTTATTTCACTTATGAGTACGTCCTGAAAGTATGCCTATTTGAGTATAAATGATTTCATCTTATCATTTTTATGGCAGAGTAATACTCCATTCTGTAGAAGAACCATACCTTTTTATCCAGTCTCCAGTTGATGCACATTTTGGTTGTTTCCAAGATTTACCTATCACAAACTTAATGATAGATTACATGATACCTCATACACAAGACCTCAAAGAGTTCACACATACACACATACACAAAATCTAGAATTAGTAGAAAATTGGCAGTAAAATACAAAATCAGCACATCCAATAAATATCATTCCTTTACACCACTGAGAAACTACCTGTGAAAAATTCAAAAAGTAAATACCATTCACAATAGCTTAGAGAAAAATTTTATTTCTAAAAGTTAACCTAACAAAGGAAGTAAAGCTCTGTCAAATAAAACCTGCAGAACTCTGCTAAAGTAGACTGAAGTAAATATCAGAGAATGCAAAGATATCCTGTGTTCCTGGATATGTAGAATATATATTGTCAAAATATCAATATATCCAAAATTCATTCATAGAGTTAGTGCAATCTTAATCAAAATACCAGTAGCTTTCCTCACAAAACTAAAAAAAAAAAAAAAAAAAAAAAAAAAAAAAAAAAAAAAAAAAAAAAAAAAAAAAAAAAAAAAAAAAAAAAAAAAAAAAAAAAAAAAAAAAAAAAAAAAAAAGTTAATTTAAAAAATACACCTAACATAGAAAAAAAAATCTTTGACAGTATATACATTTCAAAGTAGATGACACGTCAATTATGGATTTGTAGATACACTACAAAGCTACAATGATAAAAACAAGCTTGTTTCAGAACAAAAACAGATATTGGATCCATGTAACATAATAGAAATTGCAGGAACTACCACAGGTCCTTCAGTATCTAATCTTTGACAAAGGGGCATAAAATATCTTCTAAACATAGATTCATTAACAAATGGTGCTGGAAAACCTTGCGATCAATGTGGAGAAAACTGAATTTGGGTCCATATTTTTCACTATGTATTTATTAAAGGAAAATCAAACTGGATAAAGATATAATTGTTAAAGTAGTAACAATGTGATAGAAGTATGTAAAACTGTTGAATATATAAGTAAGGAGTTTCTTTTTTTTTAAATTCAAATCTTTATTGCTATATTATGAATACATATCACCATTGCATTCAACATTGAGAGTTTGTACCAGAATATGACATGACTTGATTCTCATTTTTCCCCTTCTACCACTCACCCTGCAACTCTCCACCTCCATTTACATAAGCTTTGCTTCTTTTTTAAAAATTACTATCACATTCTTTTTCTCCTTGTTATTTACCCCTACACACTCTTTCCTTTTAAAAATTTTCTATTTCACAGTATCAACTATATATACTAGAACTCATTTACATCTTCCTTTTCTCATACAAGAGAAAAGATACGATATTTACATATCTGTGACCTAATTAATTCACTTATGAGGATGTCCTCAAGGTACATCCATTTGAGTATGAATGACTCAATCTTATTATTTTTAATGGCAGAGTAATGGTCCATTCTATAAAATAACCATATCTTCTTTATCCAGTTTCCTGTTGATGAGCATTTTGGTCGTTCCCAAGATTTAGTAATCACAAATTGAGCTGCTATAAACATGGATGTATATATGTAGCTATGAAATGAATCTTTTAATTCTTTTGTGAATATACCTTGCAGAGCAATGGCAGGGTCAAATGACACCTCCAATCCTAAATTTTGAAGAGTCTTCACACTGATTCCCACAGAAGTTGTATGAGTCTACACTCCCACCAACAATGGAGAAGGGTTCCTTCTGCGCAGCCTCGCCAACATATGATGCTGGCTAATACTAAGATAGCAGCCATTTTTTGTGGAGTGAGATAAAATTGCAGTGCTGTTTTCACGCGCATCTCTTGAATGACCAGTGATCTTGAGCATTTCTTCATATATTTCTTACATGCTTTTACTTAATCCTTTGAAAAGTATTTGTTTACTTCAGACCCATTTTTGAATTGGGTCTTTAAATTTGGGTGGACTAATTTTTAAAAACTCTTTATATATTCTAGATAGTAGTAGCCCTTTGTCTGAAGAACAGCTGGTAAAGATTCTTTACCATATTGCTGTTTCTTTTTCGTTCTGTTAGTAGAAGCTTTGACAAAGGAGCCAAAAATCCTCAGTAGAGTAAAGTTAGCCTCTTTAATAAATGCTGCTGGAAAAACTGCGCTTTAACTTGCTAATGACTAAAGTTAGACCTATCTCTTTCACCATGTACCAAGCTAAAATCAAAATGAATAAGAGACATAAATATTTAAACAAACACACTAAGCCTGCTGCAAAACAAGTTAGGTAAAACTCTTGAAGACATTGGATTAGGGAAAGACTTCCTGAACAAAATCTCTATAGCATAAGAATTGGCTGAAGAAATCAATAAATTGGATCTCATTCTATTGAAAAGTAACCATTTTCTGAGCAAAAATCCAATTTCATAAGGACATTATGAATCAATAAATAGGAATATATCATATTTAAGAAGCTTTTGAAAAAAAATAACCAACAGTGAAAGTTTACAAAGCAGAAATAAATTTCAGAAAAATAATATTTACAATATATCTGAACAGAAGACATATCTAGAAGATATAAAGAACTCAGAAGAATTCAAAGGCCTCAGACTGAAAGACCCAATAAAATAATAATTGAAATGAATAGACCACTCAGAAAATGTAAAGTGGGCAATAAATACATGAAAAAATACTAAATATATCTTACCTTTATAGAAATAGAAGTTGAAACAGCGCTAGTACCCCAAAATAGTGATCATCAAGACATAAAATAATCACAAATCCTGATGAGATTATGTAAAATGACAATAACAACAAAATTTTTACATTGTTGGCAGAACTACATACAAATACAAATATTTGAAGCTTCCTCAAAAAGCTAAAAACAGAATTTCCGTTCAAATCAGCTTTTCTCCTGCTAGTCAGCTTTCACAGAGTTCAAGACCACATGTTACAGTGACTCAGTACAGTACACTCATGTTGGGAGCAGTGAAGTTCATAATATCCAAGCAACATGTCCATCCACAGATAAATGGATCAACAAAACAGTTGGTGTGTATACACAGTGAAGTACTAGTCTTCTACAAAGAGGGATAAATTTATCTTATTTTGAGGAAAATTGGTGCTCTTTGAGACCATATTTTTTTTTGTAAAATGAATCATACAAAAATGCTCAAATATGTCATTGTTTCTCTTATATGAGAAATCCAGAGCATGACAAATTTAAATAACAAAATAAATGATAGACAGTAATATGTAAGAAAATACACCTTTTTTAAATGTTAAGGGTACAAAAAGATGGAAGGAAAGGGAACCAAAGGGAAGGAAAGAGTAAAGAAAAAGTATGAAGATGTCCTATGCATGTGTAACAACTCCCCATGATGAATGTAATCATTATTTACTGAAAACATGTACTTTTGTCAGTTTTTTGGAAAAGGAATTTACAGGTTTAGAGAATTTCTCACATATCAAAAAATTCTCATCAAAGCTCATGTTAATGATTTTGAACAATGGACTAAGGCTTGCATCTGTTGATTTTGAAAACTCTCATGCAATTTACTAATAATAATATGTCTGTTGGACTGGGGATTTAGCTCAGTGGTTCCAGCACCTGCCTTGCAAACACAAGTTCTGGTTCCCAGTAACCATATACACCAATGTCAGGCATGGAGACTCCATCCATAAGCAATCAGTACCATATACTGCAGTGCTGGGCATGGTGGCTCATGCCTGTAATCCCAGCACTTGGGAAACAGAGACAAGAGGATTACTGTGAGTTCCAGGCCTGCCTGGGCTACATAGTGAGTTCAGGGCCAATCTGAACTACAAAGCGAGACTGTCTCAAAAAAAAAAAAAATCTCTTTATTGATTGATGTATAATTGTGTCTAGGAAGAGGTTTTAAGAGACTCTGGGAAGCAACAATTATGTTGCCATTTCTTAATATGATGGCCAGTGAGTGGGTCTATACATTTTGTAATGTTATTCAGGAATGCTATACGTATGTTATATATGATAAGAAGAAACATAGTATAAAATAAAATACTTTGCTGTATGGTTACTATGCCAGTTATTTTTTTCATTTTTAAAATAAATTTCTATTTATGAAAAATATGGACTAATAGTAGAGTCCAAAAATATAAATCTGCAAATCCAAAAACCATAGAAATAATAATAAAATAGCTTTAATGAAAATTCAAAGCAAGAACTGAAAAAAAGTGCTAATAATTTATTCAAATTCATTTTATATATCACGTATCTAACAGAAATTGTGTTACTGTAATGAACAGACTATATTACACATTTATCTCCTTTTGTTCATTTAATTTCCTAAGTAAGTATGTGTGGCTTTTTCAGGTATTTAAATGTTTTTTTCTATGTACCTGTTTCAAGGTATCTACTAAGATATTTTTTCTCTATTCTCCCCTTGTGGATCAGAGTGGTGTCAAAGTACACTTTATTAAAATTTGATCCTATGAGAAAATAGACAACACTATGTTTTGTCTATAACAGAATGAGTGCAGCCTAAATTATTTCATCCATGTTATGGAGAAAGATTTTCAGTCATATCTACCCCAGGACGTATTTGCTGCAGTGACAGTAATTGGAGAGTTCAGCTGTGGACTGTAAGACCTCTCTTTTCACCATAATCCTTTCCACGTGGCATTCACACAAAGACTAGTTTTCCCCCTTGAAGATGGGGGGAATTTTATCTAAACTGGTGTAGTCTGTGTTTCTTTCTCATGGGTTTACCTCATGCTCAATGTCTTTGATCAAAAATCTTCCTGCTTTCAGGAAGCCCCGGGCAAGGTGAGCCTGACAGCCACCATTGTTTTGTGATACTTTTCAGCTCCTCTTCTTCTTTTGAAGCCATGACTTTTATGCTTGAGAAGGAAGACACTTTTGTTGACCTCTATTTGGCCCTCTCTCATCTGGCCCAGTCATGCGGCTGGTGAGATGTCATATTTAGCATCATGAAGTGTGCCAGGTTTAGCATCTATTTCTGCACTTCAGGCCAAGGCTAGTTTATCAAATGAGGTGTGTTGGGATGTAGAGGAGGAGCAGACGAATTCTTCAATGGGTCAGAAAGTGGGGTGCAGTTTCTTTGCTCACATGCAGCTGTTAGAAGACTACACTGCCCCTGAAAAAGGAGATTCTAGAAGAGAAAGCGACATTCAACATTCACTGGGGAAGCAGTTCGTCCTCTTTTCATCTGAAGTGTGCAGCACAGAAAGAAACTTTGAGATGGCCTCGTGACATTGACCAACTCTGTCCCCATCCTAATCCATCCCTGCAGACTTCCTCTGTCTGCTCAGAGACAGACTTGTATATAGCAGTTTAATTTTGGAAAGAGCATAGTACTAAACATGTATGGAGCACACAGAATATGTAGAGCCCTGTTCACTGTTCCCAGTGCAGCAATATGAATTTTCTCTTTTAAATTCTTACTATGACTATTTTATAAATACAACAAGGGAAATAGATCATACACTCCCACTCATAGAAGATGTATCTTTTGACTCTGGAGTTCCAGCACTGGAAAAGTTGACTCTGCAGTGTGAACGCTGGTGTAGGAAATGTCTCTGGGTGATGGACGAGAAGTGAAGAACACCGGTGCTCACATTCTGCCCTGTTGACAGGAGGCTGTGAAACCTTAGGAAAATCATCCCATGGTAGCTGTCACTTTATTGCAATTACCTGGACACAAATGCACTTTTCTAGATATGTCTGTCATTTCTCAGAAAAAATACCCAACACTCAAAGTTAAAAGACAAAAACCTTCTTTGCCTCACAATTTGTATAGGTTTCTATCCATAACTGGTTGGCTCCATGGCAGGACGGTGACAGTGCATGGCAGTGAGGACAGCAAAAGCAGTAAGAGAACTTGACAGTGTTAGTTTGCACATTTTATGTCATTCACTCTCAGTCCCAGTGTTTTTGTCATAGCCTTGCACCATGAATCAATTCCAGCATCATACACTCTAGGTCCAGCCACCTTGTCCACTCCTGACCACATGAGTTTTTTCAGAGAGAGCCATAGCAGACATTCAAGTAACTTACATAAGATGCTACAATAGTTGTATATAATCTACACAGGTCCAAATATATATATATATATATATATATATATATATATATATATATATATATATTCATATTATATGTATACATCTGTGATATCGAATACTATACTATGTGAGTAGTGCTCATAGTGCATTGTTAAAAGAATGATGACAAAGAATCTGTACAAACTCACTGAAGATTGCTGTTCTTTTGCTGAAAGTATTTTTTCTGTATTTGGTTGAAAATGGAGATGGTGGACTCAGTAATGGGGGATATAACTGTAGTGGAAAAAAAAGCAAAGATTCCTGTCTATCAGTTCACAAGGGCTGTTGAAAAAGGTGCTATACTAGGTGAAGCATAATAGTTTGACAAAGATTTCAGATACTGTTATGAGAAACTAAGATGGAAACTCAAGTAATACACATTCAAGGCCAATGTCTCAGTTTCCTGTAACATGACTATTAAAACAAACAAACAAAATTAAAACTTAAACCAAGTCATACAAAAAAAAAAAAGAAAAAAAAAAAAAAACAGTCTCTCAAAGTAGATAGTTTAAAACTGGAAATTTTCTTGCCTTAGCTTTCCAGGGTGTTCAAGCCAATCTGCTGACAATCTTGCTTACCTGTCACATTTTGTACCTTATCAACTTTATCCTCAATCATATCACCTTAGGCCATATTTACTCTTCAAATAAGCTCAAAGTCATAGTGCCACCTAACACAGTATAACTCTCCTGCATAAATTGAAATACATGTGTTTTCCAAAAGTCTATGCATGATTCAAAAGTCCAAAACGAGTCTCCTCTGAGACTCTGGTCAAACTTATCTATGAACTTGAAAAAAATGCAAAAAGAAATACTTAATCCAGAACTACGATGACACACAATAACACTCTCATCCTAAGGAGAAGAATGTAGGAGTGAAAAAGAATGATAGCAAAGCAAAACTCAAACCCAAAATCATAAATATTAAATCCTACAGCTGTGTGTCCTCCTCCAGAACACACAGCTGTGAGATGTGATTTCAGAGGAGCCCTGTGCTTGTGCTTTGCTGGTTGCGCTGCAGCCCCCATGATGTCTCCGTCAGCCTGGCTCTACTCATTGCTTGCAGCTCTCTTTAGCATACATTCCACTATGCCGACATTTCAGACATGTTCGAGCCTCAACTGTATTTTCAGCTTCTTTTGCAAAGCTTCCAACATCCGCCTGCCTGGGTAACACCCCACTGCCTTCCAAAGCTTCTCTGAAATCTGAGTGGGAGTCTTTATGACCACACAACTCTCACTCCACATGCTTGAGAAATCAGCCTCACATAGCTGCCACGAAGGCCTGTCACGAGTGCACAAAATCACTCCGGTCTTTAACCAGGGCTGCTACAGACACTGAATGCCTGGGTGATTAAGCAAGCAGTTTACATGTTTTTTTTGCAGTTAAACCAAAAAACATGTAGGCTCTCACTGATCCCTGAGTTTAACTTATTTTCCTTTTTCCTTCTCCTGTGAAAAATACATTTAAAATGACATTAACTTCCTAGCAAAGGTACCTCCTTTGGCCCTATTTTCCACATACTTCTTTTCTAGAAAACATTTAAATTTCTCAAATACTATTTTTTCCACTCTTCATATTCTCCTTATTCTCACTAGATATCCAGCTATATGGTGCTATCAGAACCTGTGGCATATGCTTGAATATTAGATTGTCTAGGAATTTCTTCTGTAAGATCAAGCAGTCTCAAACTTTTAAATTCAAGCTCATATTAAGTCTTAAAACTGGGAATGCACTGGGCCTCATGTCTGGTAGTTAAGTTGTATCATAACATTCGTGGCCTCTGATCCAGTTTCTGAGTTAGCTTTCTCACCTGAAACCTCACAGAAGTAGCCTTTATGGTAGGCATTTCCATCAGCATTATGGTCCACTGAACTCTGACAAGAGTCACCCCTCAGTTTCTGCTAATAGCATCCTAACACTTCTCTAGTTTGTACCCCCAAACTTTTCCAAACTCTTCCCACATGCCTATTCCAAAAGTTTCTACACAATATAGACAAGTGTACTCCCAGCCATAACCACAGTTGCCTGGTGTCAATTTTCTGTATTGGAATTTTTTTCATCACTGAGACCAAAATGTCCAACATAATCAACAGTAAGGAGAATAGGTTTAATTTGGCTTTTGGTCCAGAGGTTTCAATCCATGTTCTGTTGGCTGAAAGGCTGAGAGGGGAAGAAGGGACATTGTGGTGACTGAGAAACAAGGTCACAGCAAAACAGCACCTGAGTTGAAGGCTACAGGACATAAATACTTCCCAAGGACACACCTTCATGACCCAACAAGATGCATCCAGGATTGTGTTTCATTTGTCCCTACGTGAGTCCAACCCAGTCAAGTTGACTATCCAGCTAGCATGCCATTTTCTCATTTGGAATCCTCTTGCAGGTCTTCCTTGCTTATCATTTGCTTGTTTGTGTCATTTTCCACTCAAAAGGTGATAATCATTTTCTTTTAGCATATCAGTTCCCATTTATGTCTTTTTCATCACCAAGCATTTGCTATTCCTGTCCATACTAATCAGGGAAGCTTCTTCATAAAGACATTAATGTGATAGGACTAGTACCCACCCTACTCTAGTTAGACTTCATTTTAATTATCTAGGTCTATGATGTTCTTATCTCCAAACAGGTCACATTCTTTGGCACTCAGGATCAGGGCTTCCACATGTATTTCTGGGGCTGGAAAGTGTAACAACTCTCCTTATTCTGAGTCCTCTTTCCTTTTTCTTACTCTTTTAAAATATTTTTAATTCATAGCTTCACTCTATTCACACATCTTATCTGCCTATCAAAATTGAGATGGGAGCAAAGTTCATAGCTAGAAAATCTTCTATTTTGTTATACTATACATATATTTTGTAATTTATCACACAACTTAAGCAATGAAACTATTTTTGAGTAGGTGAATTAATCATTTTGATACATTACCATATTTCAAGACAAAATGCTCATGAACTGACTCAAAATTTCCCCGATTAAGAAATCCAAGTAAGTTTAAATAATGTCAGATCTTTTAATAAAATTTCATTTCATACTTACTACCAACTGTATAAATATACCCCTCAACATTAAGATTTTGTTTTATTTTGTTTTGGTTTGGATTTAGTCTTGGTCTTGTTTTATTTTGTTTTGGAGACAGGATTTCACTTTGTAGTTGAGGCTGGCCCTGAACTCAACATATTTTCAAAGGAGATAAAATGGCGATTTTGAGTGTAGCACCAGGAAGAACATGTTATGTATAAATAATACTTGTTTCATTTATTCACCACTTGTCATAAGAAAATCTCAAGAAATCTTTGGTTTGCCAATAATTAAAATATTGTTCCTTTCCTTATGGTTTTTGATTTTAGTCACAAGCACACAGTATAGAGAATTAACTAAATTAAAAAAATATTTAGTTATATGTATTAATTGTATCACACATTATGAGGAAGTCATTGTACTTGCACTATTTTAAGAGATCCATTAGGACTTCTTTAATAAAATACTTATTGACAGATGAAGACAAAATTTTTAAATTTTTAAACATTACACCTTCACACTAGTTTTTAGGTTTTCAGCCATTTCTCAATATTTTTAGTGATTATAATTGTTCCAGCTTACTATTACATTACAAATGTTTTACAAATTTGAAGAAAAGTGAAGGGACATGGATACTTCCACAGGATCTTATGCATCATTTCCTGTGTCTATACACAAGAGCAGTAAAGTTCAATTTGCTAACATTAGGGTCACATATGGTCACATCTGTACCATGTAAAACTGTGTGAGCTTCCTAATGAATCTGACTTATGAACAGTTTTCCCAGAATGGAACTCTTTTTTAACCTAGAGACTAATTGAATTGTAGTCATTCAGTTTTGATAAGTACTACTGTTATAGTTTAAGAAAATTAATGTTTTATATTCCTGACACATTTACTTTACTCTGACCTTAACTATTTACAAGACTAATTTTAAACGTGTATTTGAAAATCCCCCAAATGCATGTATTTTCCTCATTTCATACTTACTAAGTTTGAGCTCTATTTGTAGCCTAGATATTATGCTTAGAAGTGAGCAACCAATACCACCTCCTGCTCCTCCTACGCAATGCAGCCTGTTGATTGGATAGGGAGAAATAAAGTAACAATAAGCAATAGAAGGACAATCAAGGAGCCCATCAGTGTATAACGGACAATAAGGAAAACTGAGGGGCCATGCCAAAGCAATGGAGAGGGAGGTGAGTTCTACTTGTAAGCACTAAGGAAGGGATCACTTTATCTGAAACGCTAACGGTGACAAAAGCGTATCTGATTGTTTAAGGGGAAATCGGAGGACTAGGAAGAAACACTATGTCCATAAAAATACAAAATATCTTTAGAATTTGAGAACAAAACTTTGAGAATTTTCGATGCAAAGAAGCACAATGAAATCAGTGGCATATGGTCAGGCAGACGGGCATCAGGGGTTCTGCCTTTAGCTACTACAGGACCTGCCACTGTGAAGGCTGCCAGATATTATCCTGGTAAAATTTTCTTCCATGGATCCTACTCTTCCATTTAAAGGAAGAAACATGCGTCAACTTGTTTAAAGAAATAATATAGTAAAGATAGAAGAAGACAATAGAAAAGCACCCTTTGGTCAAGTGATAGTGGAAGTCATCAGCTCTATAAATTGGAGTAATATCACACGTTATTGAGAAATGGACTTTATGCCAAACCTCAGGCTCAGTATGTTATAAAGATACTTACATTTCTTCTTAGAGATATGATCTGTGAAGTGGATGCTAATGCTTTTCCTGGGTTATAGATGAAAATCCGGGTTTATATAGATCAAAGATTTAGAGCTTTGGGGCATAAATTATTGTAAACTATAGTGTCAGGGTTGAAATTCTTTATTACTTGAAAATCTTATCTCCTCTGTTTACCCTGCTGTGAAAAATAGTGTGTGGGCAAACAGAAAATCAGTATAAATTTTCTGCCACTCAAATATCCTTTTTTTTTTTTTTTTTTTGAGACAGGGTCTTGCTTTGTGGTTCAGGCTTACCCTGAGCTCAGCCTCAAACTCACATCACAGCAATCCTCCTGCCACTGCCTCCCAAGTGCTGGGATTACAGGTGTGAGCCACCATGCCCGGCACTGTGGTATGTGGTACTGGTTGCTGCTGGGGTGAGTCTCCACACCCAGTATTGCTATGTGGTTACCAGGGATTGAACCCAGGCCCTCGCGCTTGCAAGACAGGCGCCGGAACCACTGAGCTATATCCCTGGCCCCCAAATATCCATTCTTTTTGATGTGTGCACACAATTAAATGAAAGAAAGAAAACCCAGAAGAAACAATAGTAATATGAAGCAGAAAAGTAAGAAAAAGCAGAAAATATAAAAAATGTGTCAATATATAGCATAGGTACTTCCATTTGTGTAAATCTGCATTCTCTGTGGTTAATTTTAACTTCATTTTTCTATTCAACAGATGCCCTTTCATTATCTTGCAGAATATTTCTTTAATAAGTCTGCCAGCCACTCTGAAATGAAAAAAAAAGAAATGATAAAATACGATATCTACTGATCAATAAGAAAGATCGAGCTCATTACACAGTAATTTGTGGAAAATTTGACTTTATCACTCACATACATGAGGATAAGATAGGTAATACAAAACTATATCTTGATATAACAATAATTTATAATCCATTGTACTTTCTTAATGATCCTAAAAAAAAGTTAGAAACCATTTAGCTATATGTTCTCCTTGATATTTTTTATGATTAAACTATAAGCCTATAATAAGGATAAATTATAATAGCTAGTAATAAATATTCATTGTGGTGCACTGAAATATATGTAAACATTTATTTCAACACACTAAAGTTTTATATGCACACTTATAAGAATAAGTATGTGTATGTACACTCATAGAGAAGCAAAAACAAAATACAAGTTCTAGCCATTGGGACTCAATTCCAGTACAGGTTGTTATTCTGATTATTATTATTACAGTTATTCTTACTTTAGCTCTCTGGGCTGCTAACAGAGAGAGTCATTTGGCTTCTTAAAGACTGACATGACAGGCTAGATTCCTGGGTTGTTCATTATAGTTAAGGGATTGGCTGTCTGGGGTGGTTGCTGTAAATTGTGAGTAACATTTCTATTTTTATAGAAATTCCTGAGGCAGGATAGGAGAAATAACACAAAAATGAATGACATGAGGAAAATCACTGTTTTCTATTGTACTCTGAAGCTTGCACTTGCAGTTTTATGTCACAGGTACTCAAGGTTACCCCTACCTGCACTCAGTAGGGCTTCTTTTTGCCTAAGCTTGTTTATGTTTCTTTTGAGTTCTATAGTACTCAAAATACCTTTAAAATAGTACAAGTCCATAGATTAGTTTAGTTGAAAAGGTAAAGGACAGAAATATGACTTTCAGAGAAAAAAATTCAAAAATTTTAAATGATATTTTAGAGAAAACACCATCGATGACCAATCTTAAAAAAAAAAAAAAAAAAAAAAAGTAGATGAGGTCTCATTCTCCTGTAAAACCAGAAATCTGTCACTCATGAAATGGGCCATTCTGCTTCTGCTTGTCCAAGGGCAACTCTTTTTCTCCTGTGAACCAATCCAGACACTCTATAGGCTTGCTAATCCCACAGATTTCCATGGGAAAACCACATAAATAGTCATTTATTTTTTCTCTCCTATTAGAAATGTAGAAAGTGTAAGTGGTTTCAAATGCTCATACTTGAAAATTTAGAGTGGTCTTTTGTATTTTTGCATGTGTCAGCTCTATCTATAATATATGCTTGTGACATTAAGTCTCCTTTCAGTTCAAAAATTAATATTTTTTCACCAGAAAAAAAAGGAAACTATTGCTAGCCCAATAACTTTATAATAATTGGCTGGTGTGCAGCTGTATTCTCCAGATAATAGTACAGTTGGAAATCTATTTTATATTTTTCTATGGTGACAGATTACACAAGTGTGAAAGAAGAGGCTCCCGGATAAGGAGGGATATGTAGTAGGGTTTCACTTGTCCACTGAGTTGGACATATTCTATTCCCAGGTGCCCTCTAAGTGTTGTAAAATTCTAGGAGTTATGAATCTTGACTGTTATTAACTTACATGAAGTCTTCCAAGTATCTTTAGAAACTGCCTTAAGGGAGAGCTTCAAGTCTCGCTAGGGCAAGTGAACTGTGTGCCTGTCTCCTGAGCCTAAAGGTTGAGACTCTGTCTCCCTGCAGACTCGGAGACCCTTAGGGGCTTGAGCACACTCGCTCCAACACGTTGAACCTTGTCAGTGGCCAT
This sequence comes from Petromus typicus, assembly GCA_004026965.1. Lineage (NCBI taxonomy): Eukaryota > Metazoa > Chordata > Mammalia > Rodentia > Petromuridae > Petromus > Petromus typicus. The sequence goes on from PVIR01011230.1 coordinate 43,523, forward strand.
CTTGGTAGCCCCACCCCTCTTGTCTCTCACCCGTTGCCTAACCTCCTCCATAGCTCATGCCATATAGACCATCCACTCACAAAGTTCTCTTATTGGGCAAAACCCTCGGTCAAACCTATAGACCCTACCTTCCTCCTAGCCTTCACCCTGCCCTGTGACCTTTTGCTATATATGTGACACTTAAGCCTGAATAAATCGGAAGTTCCAGAAACATTCCCCAGGGTCTGTGCTTGAATCTGCGCCTCACCCTCTCCAGCCAGGAAAACCTCACATAGAGAGCAACCAACACTGCCTTCGAGCAGTTTTGAAATAGAAGAAAGAGTGAATACTTACTATTATCAAAGACAAGGGTTACAACAAGGTAGTTCATTGAAGACTAATGTTTTAGAAAATACAGATATTTTACTGGGAACTACATATATTTCAGAAGTGTTATTTAAGTTTTACTTTCAGGAGCGAAGAAGTCTATAGACATGGTGAAAATATTGTTCTCAATCAGAAATCATAAATAAAATGCATTTTTCGTAAATAATTTGCTTCTGTTTTCCAGGAACTTCACAATTTGGAATTTAGAGTCCTTTACTGACATGTGGAGGAGCCACTGTTTTACACTGTGAACTTTAAGAGAGAAATCAGGCTGACCAGGGACAACACTGGACATGACGCTCAAAAGGCCTGGGGCCCAGGGATCTTTCTAATTTCTTCTGGATAGTCTCCCTTTCTCCTTTTGCAAATAAAGCATGCTGAATGATTTTAAGTTGTAATTATTTCTTGGAATTCATATTAGTAAAATAATTATTGGTCTAAAAGAGTTTTAGTGTCAAGCTATTGTTCTGTTCTCATAAATTTGATTCTATAATCTTTATTGTTCTTTCTTCTTAACTACATCAATAATTAAAACTGGATCAAAGAAGGATGGAGTGCTGAAAGAAGACTAGCTATCTAGGAAGAAAATTAAATAGAAGCAGCATAATAAATTTATTAGCAATATCAGACTCAGCATAAAATCATATATCAAACTACAGAAAATGTTTAGAAGAAGAAACAAATTCTATAAGCTGAAATATAATGATTCCTATTTTTCTGAGAGACATACAATGAATTCAAGGGTGTTTCAGAGCAATTTCTTATTTTTAGTGGATATCTAAAATTAAAGTCTTTCTGAAAAGAGTTAATTTCAGTGCTTAAAATCCAGAGCTTTTACAATCAATGGGAGCTTCATTTTATTGCTCATCAGCACTGCATGCATTCCATTGTATGTAACATAGTAGTTTTTCTGTTTATTTAAGGACAGCAGCTTTGTTTTTAACTTGTGATAACAAGGTGTACAGTGGCTACATATTCCCATTCACTTCATATACTCTTCACACTTATACAAATCTTAAACGTTTAAAAAAGTTCTACAGTAAGGTTTATAATACACTTCCTAAGTTAGAGTGTAACTTCAAATACATCACCTCATATAGAAAGAATTTCACAAATAGGGTCAGGGTATTGAAGAGAAGGTAAGACAATGAGAAAAATAAGAAGCAAGATATATTATGTACAGGTACAAGTTGACAATGAGGAATGGGATCATAAAATGTACCAATAAACTCAATTTATTAAAAAGTATTTATTTAAAAATTTCACCACAAACAAAGATTGTGTATATAGGGAGCTGGGAGATGCAGGGTGGGGGGAAAAAGGTAAAAAATGATAATCAAGTCATGTCATATTCTGGTACAAACTCTTAATGATGAATGTGATTATCATGTGTATTCATAATGTACCAATATAGATAATTTTTTTTTAAAAAAATTCACCACAGTATATTTAAATTCTAGTCTGTCAAGTGGTTTTACATATGTTAAAACACACACCATATGCCTAAAATTTAAACAACTATCTTTTTTGTGATTCTGTGATTCACAATAAACATTAATTCTTATGTACTGTTATTTTGTTCTACAAGATTCTATTTACTTCTTTCCAGTGGAATGACTTTCTGTCACATCGTTAATACTCGCAGCATTTGGTTAAAAATATCCTTTATCTTTTAAAGATGGCTCCTTCATATCCAATTAAGAGGTGGCACATTTATTTTGATTCCTTTCAGTGCTTCAACAATGTTATTCTATTGTGACCTTCAGCAGAGATCGCCAGCCTGACCGCTTGCTGGACACTGCGCAGCCCTGTGAAGCATGAACGTACAGGGATGAGACCAGGAGCGGGCTGCTGTGATGGTCTGTGGGATCGTAATCTGCCTCAAACCCTTCTCTTTCCTGCCCTTTTATTGAGTTTACTGATAAAATTTTAGGAAAATATTATGATCACATTCTTCAGTAGGAGTCTATCTGATTTATCTTGATTCTTATTTTTCCCATTCTCCTGTCTTCCCTTCTACCCCTCCACCCCACTGCATAGATTTTATTTCCGTTTTCTGTTTTATCATTAAACTATTTTTAATTGAAATGTTTATTGATACATTACATATACACGTCATGATTGCACTCAACAATGAGAATTTGACCCAGTATATGACATAAATTAATTCTCATTTTTTTTCTCATACCTCTGTCATTAAACTCTTTATATGCCTTCTATGCATTCTGCTGCCCTACCTTCCTCAATTGGCCTTCCCTTTGAACATTTTTTTCCCTATTTTACAATATCTACCATACATTCTGGACCTCATTTACACCTTCATTTTCTTACACTAAAGAAACAGTATGATGTTATACATCTTTGTCCTATTTATTTCACTTATGTCTATGGCCTGAAGGTGCATCCATTTAGTTAGCCTTCCCTGGCTTTGTTCTCTTACTCTGCTTCTGGGCTGCCATGAATAAGCTCCTTTTCTGTGCCAATCCCTTTCACAGTGATTTATTTATTTATTTATTTATTTATTTGTGTTGTGGCAAGCTGGTCATGGACTGAATCCCCTGAAATTTGACCCTGAAACCTCCCTTTCTTTAAGAAAATTGGCTGGGGCCAAAGATTTAACTCAGTGGTACAGAGCCTACCTTGTAAGTACAAAGGCCAGAGTTCTCTCACTGGTAAGAAAATTCACTGATACAAGTGCCTTCTCTTTTCCATATTTCAACAATACATCATGTGTCACTTTACATTATGTTCCTTCATATGTAATGTATTTTCTATGCACAAAGTGATTCAGTATTCCTTATTTTATTTTACTTTCAGTAGTTTAAATATATCTACAGGTCATATTTTTACACATTATTGTACATTGACTTGATGACCCCCAAGCCTTTTATTATCAATAACTTTGCATCTCTGTCATTTATTCAAATATTTCTTCTGTACTATTATACCTCTGTTAAGTGTTCTGTTACTTTCTCCCTCTCTGTCTCCCTTTGTCTTTTTATTTTTGTATTTCAATTTGAGCTATTGGAAGAATTCTTATTTATTATCAATGAGTTTTTCCTTTCTAACATTTTCTTTGTTGAATCAAGATAATTTGTTTTATTCAAGCTCCTTCACTGACTAATAAGTATAGCTCATAGCAGCTTCCATACATAATGAACTTCATCCTATCTCGATGTGTAGAAAAAATGTAGATAAAGACAACTCTTATCATCAAGTATGTCAAAGCCAGTTCCAGCTATTGAGCCTCTCAGGAAGACACAGTGTACCAATAATCAGTATGTAGCCAAATAAGCAAAATTGATTGATGGTACACTACCAGATTTTTTCTGTATTACTTCATTTTCTCTGGCTATAAACATACCTTGTGCTCAGGCTGGAGAATTCAGAATATTTTGGAAACTATTTCCTTTACAAGTAAACTTCATCACAGTTATTGGTATTGCTAGTATTCTCTTTGAAATTCTTTTTACTGGATTTGTTCTTTTGTGCTTGCATGTGGTCCATACCTTCAGTAGAGTTTTTAACACGATAATAAAAATTATTTTAAGTTTCTCATCATGTAATCCCAGCAAACCAAGTCTAGCTTCAATGATTGTATCTAATGATATTTGACAGGGGGTAAAGATGGTAACTTCCTTTCACATTCTATATGTTAAGGTTTCTTTTTTTTAATCTTTATTGGTACATTAAATATACACATCATGATTGCACTCCATAATGGGGATTTGTACCAGTATAAGACACAACTTAATTCTCATTTTTTCCCATAGCCCTACCCACCCTACCACCCCCCCATATACATAAAATTTGTTTCCTTACTTTTTTGTTACAATCTCAGCATTGTCCCCTTTCACCTTATTT
>PVIR01011231.1:0-47744 GCA_004026965.1 Petromus typicus
TTAAGTAGAAATGATTCAAACTTATCATTTTTTATGGCAGAGTAGTACTCCATTCTGTAGAAGAACCACAGCTTTTTTATCCAGTCTCCAGTTGATGGACACTTGGGTTGTTTCCAAGATGTAGCAATCACAAACTGGGCTGCTATAAACATGGGTGCACATATGTCACTGTGATAAGAGTCTTTTAATTCTTTTATGTCTTTCTTTTTTTAAAGTATCTTAACATTACATTTATTTTCTTCTCTTACTGCACTAGCTCTACTCATAGAAGTATTTTGAGGATAAAAAATGACCTGGTTGCATTATCATTTGCAAAGATATTCTGTTAGAGATAAGAAACATTGATTGAAATAAAACATTCGGCCTAGAGAAATCAAGCTATGGAAACAGATGCAGGAATTCAGAGAAAGACATGCATTCAAAACACTTTTAAGAAACCGAATTGATAAAACATGGCAATCAATGAGAAGCACTGAAGTCATTATCAAGCATAGTAGGCAATCCTTGAGACAGACATTTAAAAAGAGAGAGAGAGACACCTCAGCAGACGGCGTGAAGCTCAGATGGGAAGAATGAGACCTAACCAGCCTCCTTGTGACCACTGCAGAGAAAGAGGACGTACAAGTGTGCTAACATGCAGCAGGGAAAAGTTATACCACCTGAGGTGAGGTTGTTTACTCAGAGAAGTACCACGGCAGGAGGGAGACAGGTGAATCTGGTCAATTCTAATTGCTCGTGTATATGCCTGAGTGAATACAGCCAACGTGTGCCAGTCATTTGGGGCTCTACATCGAAGGGAGACATGAGCTCCCGGCCCTTTATATTTTAGCTTGTTTCTGTGTCTTTTTTATTTTTCATCTTCATCACCCCTTGGTCACGTTTGAGCCCAGGTTTGTAGTCTGAGTTCCTACTGCAGTAGTTTGAGAAATGGTAAAACAGTTTAGTGCCTTTTGAAGACCTTATATTTACAACTGAGATCATATTTCCAATCTTAAAAAACCTACTGCAGTATTTTTAACTCCTAGATAAAGTATCTGTGTCATGAGGGCAGATAGCTCTGGGTAACTATAGTTTGAATTCTAAGCTAGAGGTAAAGTTTCTAAGTGTAAGAGCCAAAGAAAGTTAATTTACCAGCTAATCAAGGCCTGGTGGAAAATAAAATCCCCATTTCAATAGTCAGAACTATGAAGTGTGAAGGTATCCATGTTATAGGAAATAGAAGCAAAGCTAAAAACAAGCATAGAGAAAGTTCATGGAAGAGTGGAACTCGGCAACAAGTCCTAACTATACAAAATTCTAGGCTAAAGGAAAACTTAGAGAAAATTGTTCTAGTGATGAAGGACAGATATCAAAAATATTTAATTGAAAATTCAACAGAGATGTAAGTAATCACTATATTCCATGCACTTTTCTGGATTCTGGGAATAGAGCAATGAATAAAATCGACAGGAATATTGCCCTTGAGGAGTGACTATAGGGTGAAAAGAACAATAATAAAATGCACAGCAGGGGCCGGGGATTTAGCTCAGTGATTCTGGCGCCTGCCTTGCAAGCACAAGGTTCCGAGTTTGATCACTAGTAATCAAATACAGCAATTCCAGGCATGGTGACTCATGCCCACTAGCAATCAGTACCACATACCACAATGCCAGGCATGGAGGTTTATACCTATAATCCCACCACTCTGGAGGAAAAGGCAAGAGGATTGCTGTGAGTTTGATGCAGAGTGCAGGACCAGCCTGAACAACAAAGTGAGACCTTGTCTCAAAATACTTAAAAAATAAAACACACAGCATATCAGAAGGTGACACAATCTATGGTGGGGGGAAAAAAAGCAAGAAAGAGAAATTCTGTGTCCTGAGTACAATTTAAAATTAGAGTGGTCAAGGAAAGAAGTATCAAAATGATATTTGTGCAATGGTCTGAAGAAAGCAACAGATCTGAGTAGAGAGTGTGGCAGCAAAGGGAACAGCCCCAGGGAGTGGCATGGGAAGATACTTTGGAAGAGCCGGTGTAAAAATCCTCCTGAGTTCAGCAGCACATTTTCCATGTGTGCCTAGCACCTAAGAAGACAGTAAAGCTGGAAAGTGTAAGCCAAAGAAGTTAAATGTAACGGGGATCACCAAAATACACTCCTCTGATTTCTAAATTTGGGGTGGTAATTGACTTGTGGCCCCATTTGTAAAATAGTGAAGCCTGTCACTATGGTCACACTAAGGCTACACTGCCCAGGCTCACCCAGCAATGGCTGAATGCTGCACAAATACTAAAACAGTTCCATTCCCTCAGACTCCTCCCACGGAGGCCTGGCTGGAGGAGTCTCTGTGCTACAGCGGAAGACACGCCACCCTCCCCACCTCGCTCCTTCTCCTGAGACAGACAGGCACTGCAGTCTTGATGGCTCCTCCACCTTACTGAGCCCCTTTTTCCTTACAGAACAGTGAGCATGACTCTGGATGAATTGATCATTGCCAGGTCAATGCTCAGCTGACTTTCACGTATTATCTATGGCCTTCATTACTTTCACATATTATCTACGGCCTTCATTGTCCTTTCCATCAACTAACTGTGGCACTGACATCTTCTGAAAACAAATCTGTGTGCACTCTGCCATGCCCTATTCTATTCTTGTAATCAGTGTATAACGTGCACGGTGACTCGTCTGACTCACTCCGTGTGATGCACTTTAGGGATCCTCAAGCAGTCAGTTCCCCAGCTCCCTTCCGACGTCCTCCTTGCTAGTGACCATTTTATCTTCCATCCCAGCACACTTAGACTCCACGACTGGGCCTCTGGAATGGGAAAGAAATTCACCCCGATTATGATAGTAACTGATGGGAAGAGATGGGTCACTATGTGGCCTGGTGAATATATATATCATATATATATACCAACTATATGTTTTTATATCTTCAATATATATCTTCCATATATATATAAATTAATTATATATATATATCTTCTGTATATCTTCCATATATATTTTTCCATATATGTATCTCTTATATATATATAATATATATCTCTTCCATATATGTATCTCCTATATTATATATATATATATATATTATCCATATAGTCATCATATGTGTATATGTGTATATATATACACAGTATCTTCATTCCCTTGGCGATGAGTGCTGTTACCTATGTAGAACAAGCTGTTTCTCCTCTGCCACGCCCCCTTGCCTTGAAGCCAGCTGACTATAGACTGAATCCTCTATAAACTTTGTTTCCTGCTTTAACTTCTGAGCATCAGGCATTTTGTCCCAGAAGCATATAACTAAATAAGATATCAAATTTAGGAGACTATTTGAATACTTTGTTTCCATTCTGTAAAGAGCAAACTATAATTTCAGAAGAGGTAAAAATATCTTACAGAAAAATAATTTTTTAAATGTAGTACAATTTTTTTCTCCTAGAAATACTAACAAATTCATAATTCCCTGAATGTAAGTCAATTCGGAGCTTCTGAATAAGTTTCTCTCAACTTATATAATACTTTTAAACCTCAAGATGAAATCATTAGTCCACATAAAATTGGCCAAAATAAAAATATATGAAAAGATCTGGAGAAACATAGGAAACAATGACAATGCCAGCTTTACCAGTGCCCAGTATTAAAGGCTGTTCTGGATGTCATTGTCAGCTACAGACTGTCAGGGTATGGAGCTGCAGAGCACTTTGCATTACCGTCAGCAGGCACAGGAAGAGAGGGCTCCGGTGGGAAGAACAACTACCAAGTGTTCACAGCTGTAGAATTAATGCAGAATTGTGGTGGCTACAGTGAAATTTATTTAACAGGGATAAAAGCAAGATTCTGAGGTGTCTGGACACTTCTAATAAACAGACTCAGCTTCCTGGGCCGGCAGTGGATTTTCATCGCTGCCTTTGCCACAGAGGTCAGTGACCTTTATATTTCACATGTGACTACAAGAAAATATCTCCTAAGCGTTAGTCACTGAAAAGTTTATACCATGAAATTATCACCTGTATGCTCTAAGTCTTAATTTTTACTTGACAACCATAATTTTTGGTCTAAATAAATTAAATGCTACTGAGTCACAGAACAGTCCAGATAACCACACAGAATCTTTCATGCCAGAACATAATTTCAGAAGTGCTTCTTATTTTTATTAATTTATTTTATCCACTGAGCTTTTTATAGAAATAGTAGGGGTAGTAGGACCATATAAAGTCACACTAAGCCCAACATCACTAGGTCATGATCAAGTAAGTCTAAACTCAATACTGAGCCTGATGATTTTCCAGCTAAATTAAATTCATTGTATTGAATAAAATAATACATTTTATACACCTTTTAAATTCATTTTTCAACATAGTTTTCCTTTATTTCTTATATTTTCCTCTATCTCTTCAAATGTGATAAACATTGATCAAATAGCAAACAGAACTTGAGATAAGTGCTTTCCTAAATTTCTTCTATTTACACACTAAAAATAATATGAACACACAGTGACATTTCACTTAAAATAATTACCAAGTTAAAAATTTAAATATTGAAGGGCAAGGGTTTGACTAATAACATATTTTCTTGATTTTACTTATCCTTGATTTTTAAATGACTCTAATATTCCAATAAATCAATTAAATATCTTATATTTTTGAAACCTACATAACAGCTCAACACTTACATGGTGTGGGAGGTTGAGATAAAAGTCAGTATAGCTTGGATTAAGAAATAATACCCAACACTACAACTTAGAAGGAAGAAAGGTTTAATTGAGCTCACGATTTCAGGAGGTTCGATACATGGTAAACAGGCTCCAGGGAAGAAGACTCATGATGGACATGCCCTGAGGAGCGAAGCTTCTTAATCCATAGCACTCAGGAAGCAAACTAGGGGAACAGTGCCAGAGAAAAAATGGGCAAAGTCCATCTAGAGTACTCCGGGCCATGCCTCCTTAGTGTAAGTAGACACATCTAGGAGCCTTCTTTCCTAATCTTTAGGGATTTCTCAGTTGGATACAATTGACAAATGAGGGCTTTTGTTCACAGTGACTGACTGGTGTTTTCCCAGACACCTTTGAGATGGTTGACAGTTGTGCATGTGGGAGCAGCTGGGCATGAAAGCAACACCCCAGATTTTTAGCCTACATGTTTCTTCTGCTCTGCAATTCTGAGCTTAAACAAATTCTATCACAAAGTTTTATGCAAAAGACAGTTATGTTTCTTATCAGTCTCAAGGGAGTGACTTCATTCCAAGGCCAAAGCACTTTAAATTACATGCACTGATGCCTCCTTTTTACAATCCTTTAACATAATATTTTAATGTAGATGATTTATGGAATATCAGTCGCACTTCTGGAGTACACTGGAATTAAATGTCATTTAGAGTCTTTTGCTGGGATGACATTATGCCATTCTAGATCCTGTCTCTGTAAAGTTGTTTCTCCTCTTTTAGTGTCTGCTGTAAATTTTATGATTGATTGCAGATATTTGTCCTCAGGGCCTGAAGCCCTTATACTTTTTTCTTGTGTTGCATTCTTTATTAGGTCACCCAAAAATAACAGTGCCAAAAGCCATTACGAAGACAGACATTTAGAAGAATTTTAGGGTAAAGCTCATGGAAAGCAAATAAAAAGAAAGAGTCGCATAATATTCTCCGCTTAGTGTTTCACCTCCTCTAAACTCAAAATTCTTTTTATATCATGGGTAAAAGAGAGGGCAAATTAAAGTTTCTCACTACTATTAAACATTACAAGGTACAGATGTATTTCAGTCTGGCATCATTAATATGTCATAAATTATCTAAATTCTCTTTTCCTTTTTATAAAAGGCAAGGAAAATACACACATAGAATGACACTGAATCCATGCTACTAAGAATTCTTTAATATCCCAATTTTGTTCCTTTGCATAATAAAATAATGTGTTTATGGATGTACAAAAATAAAAAGGAGCTATAATATCATTGACCAGAGTATTTAAATAATTACAACTTAAATCTTTTAGTAGCAATTGAGAAAAAGATCAAAAGTTGGCCTGAAGACATTCTGTTGTAAAGAGAGGGCAGAAACAGAGTTTGGCCATCAAAATCATAGATAAAAATTTAGAGATATATTAAAACTATCTGAAATTGAGGAGCAAATATGAGCAGCAAATTCACTGGACTAAGTAAAATTTTAATATGAGAGTGAACAGTAAACCAAATTAGCCTCATGTTTATAATGTAATAATAGATATAAAAACTCAGATAAAGAAAATATGATAGGCTGACTCTGACAAAGACTAACTTGGAAAAATGTAGTTCTTTAAATCATAAATGAAGCTGTTAGTAGATAAGTTAGAAGGAGATAAAAGAAAAAGGGAAAATGTAGTAAATGCAATTGAGCAAAAACCCAGAAACTGTTTTAAAGAAATTTGTATTTCTATTGACCACTCGTATTTTCAAATGGCACTGCCATATGTCATTAAATGCATGGTAACTTCTTTAAAAAAATAACCGAAGTCCGGATGCTTAGTAAGAATCAGAAATTGTTCCAAGCACAGAATCATTATTAGAATCCCACAGTACTCCCACAAACGGGTATAATTACTATAGGTATTATTATTATTATTATGGTTGATTTTACCTATGATAATAGTAAGTACGGTCAGGTCAGCAGGAATGGAAAGGATAGATCACCTGGAGTCAGGGCTCTGTTGGAAAACACAGGGCACAGAGGCTGCAGAGATAACCTTGCCATTATCAGACGGCAGAGAATCAGGCTGGCTACTGTTTCCCATGCAGAGCGCTCTTCACAGTAGTCCCCACAGTGGACATTTGTGGAGGAACATGCTATAGCTGACAGGAAAGACCTTTTAATGGTGGTATGAGGCAACTTGCAAAGCTGCTCTAAAGATGATAGGTCTTGGTTTCAATACAGAACTTCCTGACTGTAAAAATTCTCAGTCTATAACACAGTAACACATAGCAAAATACTCAGAAACTGTGGACTCACCTTCTCTTAGAATCTTTACAGCTGAAGAAGGAAATGATTTTTGTGGGCTGCCTGGTGACAAGAGAGTGGACTAAAAGGCTGCAAGGATTCCTGTAGCTGATTTGGGGATCATTCAGGGAATAACAAGCACAGTCTTAGGTCTTTGGCATAGTCTCAAGTGGTTGAAAAAGTTTTTTAAATATATGAATAAAAACATTCAGTCACATGAGCTCATTATGATACCTAAATACAAATATGTCAAAATCCTCGAGGATGTAAAAGAGTGCGTTACCACTGCCCTTCCTGTATCTAGTCTCTGCCCTGCCATCCTTGGCACACTTAGCCTCTGTATAGCCCTAGCACTGAGGCAGGGGTTTCGAGTTACTGATGAGGTCTTCTGCCTCTTTAAAGGTGGTATTAAGAGTACCTCAGAGTTCTGAGCAATATCGTCCCTTTTTAGATCTGTCCATTCATCATGATCCCAGGCCAGAATCTGTGAGGTAAACATGATTGACAGACAGCCATCTTTATCCTTTATATGGCTGGAGGTCAGCCCTGGTGGAAAGTAATGCTTTTTTAATTAGCTGTCAGAGGATTGAGTTTCCTTTGTGTGGATTGCATATTGCTCTCTCTCTCTCTCTGCACCAGTATCCAAAGTGGATATCTCTTATTCCTTGTGTGCATAGTATATAACTCAGATGAGTGAAGAACAGTCATAAAAGATTCATATTAAAGCTGTTTTGTGAAATTTGCACAGCTGGCTATATATATAATATATATATATATTGTATGTTATATATATTATATATATATATATATATTTGAAATAACAAAACTCTCAGAAAAGAAAGTGAGCTGCATTTTAAGAGCTGTCTTGGCAAACAGAGGCTACAAGGAGAATACTATTTTGTCACAATTCTTCTGTTGCAAAAATAAAATAAACATAATTTTTAACTATAATGTGCAAAATATAATTTCCCTTTGAGGGATAGATTCTTCCATTAGAAGGTAAAATAAAACTCTGAAAGAGTATGGGTTTGGCAGAGTTGGGAAAAAGTAAAAGGCAAGCATTTGTGACTAATTCAATGATACTGCATCTCTTCCTTATCTTTTGTGAGAAAAAGCTGATATTTTTGTGCCTAAAACTATTCAGCAATATGTGAAACCACTGTGAATTGAAGAATGAGTGTATGTAAAATATTAATACATACTCAGAACACATGCTTTTTATTTAAATGCCGAATCATTGAATCACAAAAGAAACACTCTCAAGCTTATGAACAAAGTAGTTTGTAAATACAGTGGTTAGATATGATAGTCTACTATAAGGGCTAATATATTAAAATCCTAAAAATGAATTTTTCATCTCATAAATCAAAATTAGAATCAGTTGTCTGTATGCCTTGTACAACAGGTCTCAATTATTTCTCTGTTATTTAATTTCAAGTCTAAGTTAAACTGCTGATCTAGGCCTATGGTTTTTCTCTGTTGCTTTTCCTTTTCTGTATTAAATTTCGCTGACTTCTGCTTTTTTCCTTATTATTTTTTTTTCTTGGGTTTGTCCTGCCAAAATATTTTTCACTTCCTCAAGGCAGAGTTTATTTATTTATTTATTTATTTGTTTGTTTGTTTGTTGTTTGTTTATCTATTGCAGTACCAGGGATTGAACTCAGGACCTCATGTTTGCCAGGCAGGTGCCAAAACCACTGTGCTACATCCCTATCTCCCTTAAGGTGAAGTTTAAATGGCTGATTTTGGAGAATGTCTGCTTCCATCATGAGCTCTTTGTCTTTTCTTTTTTTAAAAAGATAACATAGAACTGAAAAGCAGGAATCTAGAGCCAAATTGCAAGAATTTTAATCCCAATTCAGCCATGGGAGAGGTCTGTGTTGAAGGGAAGATACTTTATCTCTCTAGACATCCATTTCCTAAGCTAGTAAATGGGACTAAAAATATTGTTCATTAGATTGTTTTAAGGAATAAATGGGTATATGTGAAGAACTTGGAAATTATTTGCATCATGTACAGTTTGATTGTTCTTATTATCACAAGGTGCATGTGTTTATAAAATGTGTGTGTTCAAAAACACTACACTAAATAACATAAACTCATTGAAGTAGTACATCAACATTTCTAAATAAGTTTTTGGATTTTTTTTCTTTGGACCTCAGTTCTCACTATGTAAGCAAAATATTAGGTTGCATTTATGAAATAAGAAAAAAATAATCCATTGATGATCCTCCACTCAGTGGAGGTTTCTAAACCAATCCTGTGCGATCTCAAACCAGAGTCAGAGAAGTATCTGTCAGATGTCTCATTCATGACAAGAAATATTGGTTATCAATTGTCCACATGAGTTACTTAGGCTTCAGATAATTAATTCTTTAGTAAACTGCATTTTTTTTCTTCTCTTCTCAATGACCTCATGGCTGTATTATTTAAACAAAACAACCGCAAAAGCAAATAGTTCATTAAGAGCAATGACTGTACGACCAGATGACACGCACAATTTAGAATAAAAAGTCAAGGATGAAATGGTTTTAGGCGATGTCCCAAGACGTAGCTTTGCTAGTTTCACGCTTGACATGGGACAGGCAAATACTTTCTTCCTGCATCTTGCAACTTAAGATGGAAAACTTGGCTTGTACAATCTGAAACATGGACCATATTTGAAGTCGCTTGAACTTTTTCCTCTGCTAAGGTTGAGTTTTTCCCACAGAAGGGCCATGATGGTTGTCAAAGAAATCCACATATAATGGCTGTTTACCATAGTTTAAACAAACTATTTAATCAGGGACTGGTCTGGCTACATGTGAAGATGCTGAATAAAACACCAGCAGAGTAATGTGGGATTCATGGTGGAGCCGGTGCATTTTCTCAAATTTATCCAAGACATAACATAGTTGGTTTTGGTGCACATGTATGGAAAAAGTAATCAGGTCTGTGATAAAGAAAATTAATTTCTCTACATTTACTCTCATTGTAGCTCCTTGTGCTACAGTCCACTTTGAGGGAAATGCTGCTACGCTGGGATCTCATCTTATTAAAATATCCCATGGAAAAGAGTGGGTTGGAAAGACATAAACAAATGCAGCATTATGGCTGTAATTAGCTGAAAGAATACCTGTATAAATGGGATCTGTCGGTCACAATGAGCCACCCTCCCCCCTCCTACTTATATAATAATCCTGGCTTTCAGAAGACTAATCACTATGCACCATCTACACAGCATCTGATTTCCTCATCAAATTTCTCTACTGGGTTTAGCCAGGCTTGTCAACTTCCCGGCTCCCTCTTCAATAACTGGGTTTATTCTTACTGTCTCGCCAATAAGCATTCCTATGAGCAAACCCATGAAAGAATGAAGTCCAAATTTCTTTATCGCTCCTTCTTTCAAGAAGGGTTTTCTGCTCACACTCCTGGGAAAGGTCACAGGTAATTTTGGCTGGTCACTTTTGGGTGGCAGGATTGCAGTGAGCACATTAGGCTCTTTTGTTTCACTGTCTGACTGACCACCAAAGGCGACCGCAAGCTGCCAGGAGACTGTGCAGAAAAGCAACCCTGCCAGAACGTAAGCGAGTCTGCGCGACTCGGTTTCTCTTTAAGCACAAATGAAATTACTCATATTGTTTCAGGAAAATACAGGTTTTCTGAGACACTTATATTCATTATTGCTTTTGTCCTATCTTTTGGTCAATGGTGACAGGGAATTTTAAACTATCTTTTTGGGGGGTGGGATAGAGAAAGGCACAATGAATGGCTAGAAAAGTATAACTCTTTTTCATATGAATTTTGCAAAAGAAATTCATTCAAATCCTCCCCATTAAGGATGCTGATGTAGCTCACAGTAGAGATTTTTCCTAGCAGATAGGAAGCCTTGGTCCTCAGAGCACACAAAATAATAAAAATGTAATCTTTCTTACTGAATCTCTCCCTTCCTAGACGTTCAAAAGGAAGGGACAGCCTCGTTCATTGGTAGAAGTGCATAACCTCCTTGACAATCATTTCTAAAATAGTATTGGTCTAGGATGCCATACAGGGGGGGAGTATATCTTCCCTCACAACAAGAGACATTGGACTGCCAGACTCCTGCTCTTCAGAATGTGACCTTTCTCGGAGACTAACCCTTTGCAGAGGAAATCAAGCTAAAGTGAGGTTGCTAAGCCCATTAAAGTCATTTGAAAAAGCAGAAACTGAACACAGAGAGCCATACCAGAAGTCTGTGTAAAGCTGACTGCAAGTGTCAGGGCGATAGAGCAGATGCAGCCTCCCAGCAAACCATTAGACATGTGATGAGATGTGAAGCAGCTTCCTCCACAGCCTTCAGAACGAGCCAACCTTGATACACCTTGACCTTGAACCTCTAGCCTCCACAACTGTGAAAAAATTTTCCGTTGATTAACCCAAACGATGTGTGGTACTTGACTGCAACAACCATAAGAAATCAGAAAAATGTTAGGGATTAATTCAAGAAGTGTTAAAGAAAGGTAAACCTCAAATTTCATTCTTTGTCCATGACAGATTGGTAGGAGATGTGAAGATGTGGGTTTGGTTCTGCTGCTCCGTAATCTTCCTTCAAAGCCTATTAGATGAGCCCTCTCCTTCTACCGACATGACCGTCTAGACCATACATGTGTTCTTAACTTCGAAAGCTAACAAGGTCTGTAGGTCAGGTGAGTTCCTCACCCTTCAGCTCTTAACCACTGTCCTGGGCCTTACAGGACCAGGCACCCCCAGCCTCTACTCACTCTCTGCCAGAAACACTATTTCCTGGTTTGGGACAACATCTGGAGGCACTGATTGTTCCTGGAGATCAAATTAGCTTCTGGGTGACAGTTATTATTTATATGTTCAGGGAACAATTGTAACTTTCACACACACACACACACACACACACACACACACACACACACACACACACACTCATACAGTAAAAGGTTACTCTTCCTATTCCCTAATCCTTGGTTTTCACGACCTTAAAGACTTTTCCCCATTTTTTTATAATAATAGCTTTGTTTTGTTTTGCTCTTTGTGTGTAAATGAATCTCCTCAATTCTGCCACCTTTTAGCACAAGCCTCTCACTGGCATCCTAGGTCAGGAGCAGAGACTTCTGCCCACATGAGTGGAGTTTCACTCTCGTTAATCATCAGACTAACCTCAGAAGGCAGCTTTCCCCCATAGCTAAACACTCTTCCCTAGGAAATACATCAGCTTGGTAAATATAACCCGATAAAACAAACAGCTCAGGTAAGTAAAATCATTCCATCATGCGAATGACATTTTGCCACTGCACACTGACTAAAAGTATACATAGTAGACATTGTGAAATACAAAACATTTAAAAGAAAGTGGGGTGTAGGGGTAAGTAGGGTGAAAAACCAATGTGAAGGTAATAAAAAAGGAAAAACCTTAAAGAAATAGAAGTAAAAAGTTTCAGGAATGATGTGCTCAAAGACTGTATTGTATGGTTTCATGTAGTGCATAAAATACTTTTCTTTTTATTTAACATCACTTTTACATTAGACTTTTTCAATAACAAACTCTAAAATTGGCCTCAAAACACAAATATTGCCTCTCCTTTTCCTTTCTGGTGTTTTTTCCTTGTAGAGCAATTACTAGTATTTGTCATCTTGATATGTCCTCGGAGCACACTATTCAGTTTCAGGCTCTGGATCCAAAACAGTCATGGAAACGTGGGTTTAAATCTCAGATAAAGCAGTCTGTCACTAGTTCTTTTCCCTAAGTCAGAGTCAGCTTTTTAATATGTAAAATAGGAATATTTGGTAGAGTTATTCTCAGTATCAAGTAATTTTTACTTAGCGTGGTAGTAAAAGGACAGGTAAGGAATAATGAACTTACCCTAGGTAGTAATTAACTATTAATTACTGCTTTCTAAATTAATTCATATAGATGTTTTTACTTTCTAAATTTTGTCAAATGACCAAAGTCACCTGTTGGAAATATTTTTTTCATGGCTTTGTATGACAGCACCAAGTCAGGTACGTTTGTATAAAATATAAGTGGACTAGTTTCTTCGAGGAAAGAGCAGTGGTGAGTATTTTCCTCTTCACTGGCCTGAGGGCCTCTGTTTCAGCTGCCTGCCTCCAGTGTGGTGGCACAAGACTGATCATAACTACTGCCACAAAAAAAGTAGGTTGTGGCCCACAGATTGCCAGTCAGTGTCCTGCACAGAGCAAGCAGCTTCCCCTTTCCACGTGTTACCATTCGGCTTAGTATCCTGGTGCTTCATTGAAAAGAAAATCACTTTGGCTCAGTGATGAATGAGATCATAATGTATACATACAGTGTACAAATAGACTCAGTTACAAAAACAAAATGACTTTGGATGTGTATTACGCTGAAATTTTTCATGAAAGCTTTACTTCCCTGATTGAGAGTGATAGTAATTAAAATAAATGTACAAATCAGAGGATGATGTCAGAGCTGAGGATGTCAATGATTCACTGCAGTAAAGGAAAACTGTTGGTTCTTATATTTTACTTCTGCTCCAGAAGAAAACTTGGACAGGCCTGGGCTACCGGGCAACTTTACCATCCTCCTTGTAGTCTACATGGCAGGGGCCCCTCCTGGAGCCTGGAAAGGGACTTGTAACTTGGTCCTGCACTTGCTGACCTCATTAACAGCACATGAAGAAGGAAGGCCTGGTCTGGCTTCCCTACCACAGTACAAGCCTTTGTAGTTAAGCCTGAAGTGAGTGGGTTCATCGCTACATCATGAAGGCCGGGACTAGAAACTAAGTCCTCGGGAAGCTGTGTTCAACTTGTGTTTGAAAAGCTTTCAGCCCTGTGGGCCAGACTTTGAGTGATATCACATAAGAAATTTCAAAATGACTGCCAAGAAGAGCACAATTTAGGGGACACAGTCCTGAATATAAACGTAATTTTTTTTTTTTTTTTTTTTTTTGAGACAGGGTTTCGCTTTGTAGTTCAGGCTGGCCCTGAGCTCAGCCTCAAACTCACATCACAGCAATCCTCCTGCCTCTGCCTCCTGAGTGCCGGGATTACAGGCATGAGCCACCACGCCCGGCACTGTGGGATGTGGTACTGGTTGCTGCTGGGCGTGAGTCTCCACACCCAGTATGGTATGTGGTTATGGGGGATCAAACCCGGGCCCTTGTGCTTGCAAGACAGGTGCCAGAACCAGTGAGCCAACTCCCCGGCCCTATAAACGTAAGTTCAAAAGAACTTCATTTATTTGAATTGCTAATATTCTAAAAGGGGTTTGTAGAATAGAGTATGCCTCTTTAAAATCTAGACTCTGCACAGTTTAGTTTAGTTTTAAAATACCAGTTCAACTCCAGGCTGGACAATATTCTGGTATCAGGGATATGGAATTTTGCTTTTCATTTAGAAAGGCTTCTTCTACAACAAAGTCCACAAAACTAAATCCCTATCGCTGTGCTAGTGCTTTCTGTCTTTCTTTCCCTCCTCTTTCCTCTAAGTTCTTCATAAGAAAGTCAGAAGTTGAACCTGGTTACCAGCCAGGCTTCTCTTTAAATTGTCGGGTGGAGAAAAGGCGAAGAACTCTCCTGAGAAATCACTGAATCCCTAAACACAGGCTGAATGTGGATGTATGATGCTGTGCTTAAAGCCTTAAATCATAATTCAGACTTTTATTCCTTTTGAGAAATGAAAGAATAGCTACTAAGCCTAGGGCAAAGAAGAAAATGAGATGTTTGACAAGGAGAAGGAATGTAACAGCCGACGCCACCATTTATAGTTTGATGTTTTGGGTAGCAGGTAATTTGTGGCATGACCAGCGTGGGCGCATGACTCCCTTTCTTCAGAGCACCGATCCGGTCAATGCTGAAACCATAAGCTTCTTCACTGGGTGGGGCTGTATTAGTTTACTATTGCTCTTAGTTTTAGTATTGCTACATAAAGAACCACTACAACATTAACTTCAAGCAACGCCTATCTATCATCTCACAGTTTGGCTGAATCTATAAGTTTCTGTCTTCTGTTCCAAGTTCAAAAGATTGTGACTCAATTTAGTTCCTTGTGAGACAGAGACCCTTGCTTTCTTTCTGGGTGTCAGCTGGGTGAGGTCTATCTTTTCTCCTGAGGATCCCTGCAGTTCTTGATACCTGGTCTTTTCATGGGTGGTCACTTACAATGTAGCAGCTAACTTCTTCAAAGCCACTGAGACCTCAGGGAAGCCCAATTCTGTTTTGTAGGGCCCAATTAATTAGGACTTTTCTATTTATTAACTGTACATCAACTGAGTAAGGACTTTAATTACATCTTCCAAGTCCTTCACTTTTACATAGGATGCAACATCCTTGGAGGTAATTTCCTGCTCAAGGATTTTTCTCACACTTGAAGAGATGAGAACACACAGGACATGTATTCCAAGGGCAGGAATCCCAGAGCCCTCATGGTACGCTGTCTGCTCGAGTGAGGGACAACTTGATGACACTGGCAATAATTTACCCTGAACTACTGTATAAAGCACTTTATTCACTCCATATACGAGATTAAATACATACTTTCCTTACTCTGTATGATAGTTGATACAGTATATGCATTGGTTCTCCTTTATTTGCAGGGAGTACATTACAAGAACCTAGTGGACCCCTGGAACTATGGATAGTATTGAATCCCATATATATTGTATTTTTCCTATTTATACATAACAACAAAGCTTAATTTACAAATTAGAGAGAGTAACAACAATAATTATTAACAGAATAATTGTAATGTTATAAAATTTATGAATTGTTTATTTCTGAAATTTTCCATTTCACATGTTCAGACTTCACTTGACCATAGGTCCTTAAAACTACAAAAAGTAAAACCACATACAAAGAAGGACATCATATATTCTCTGTGTACACACACACACACACACACACACACACACACACATGTACACACATATGTACATATGTAGGAATTCATTTATGACTCTGGGCACACAAAAATAGCTACAATAATGCACATACAATACAGCTATCACACGAAGTATTTCTTATCCATTTCTTATGCTGGGTCCACATAAGATGGACACATTCACTTAGCGCTTTCATGCTATGAGGTGCAGAGAGTCTTGAGCTAACTCTCCTGATGGGCCAGGAACCCAGATATACCTTTTAGGCTGTGACTTTCTCTCGCCTGGAAAACTACAAAGTGAATTTGAAACCACATGCAACATAACGGCAGTCACATGGACAAGACTTTAAAAAAGAAGAACAGAAACATCAGGAGCCTTTAAGCTGTTTTCCAAGTTCAGGATCGGCAGAACATTTCCACTGGCGGCATCCCTCGTCTCACAGCAGGCGCTCTGACAGAATGTACTCTATACATAACCCATGCAAGCCCGGATCACGAGGACAGTATTCGCAAAAACAGAGTCCTAGAGACCATGTCATCACTATCTTTCTCCCTCCTTCTTGCCTCTCTCCTCTCCCAACCAGGCGGATCGAGTTTCTTGGGCTACTTTCCATGAATATCAAGGGATGCAGCAGAGAGGAGCGCTGCATTGACACCCTCAGCGCCACCGCGAGAGCAGACTGTTTGTCCACTCTTCATTTCTCAGCGCAAGCAAGCATCTGAAGGCCTTGCACCTGTTCTCGTTAGCCCTGGCAAATGCGCTCTGTATTTATATTAATAGAACGATGTTTTCATAACAGAATGGATGAGCAGCCATGGCGGCACTCGTGCTGGATGCTCTCAGAAGTGCGTGCCTCCGGGGAGGGCGGCTCTTACATAAAGCCCCACGTCAGGGGGGAAGACCCACGGAGCCTAAGCTGCGTCACTGGAGCAGCTGGGGAACTTTTTCTGAAATGACCAGACTCAAGTATTGGAAATTCAGTTAGATGCTCAGTGAAGAAGAGAGTACGCTGGATATAAGTGGGCTTTTCATGGGTAGCTCACAGCTAGGAACTCTTGTGTTTCCCTCTCTGGGGCTGGCAGTTTACACCTTATCCCCCCAGAGAAGAGCTGAGAACTGGTGAGATCACACTTGGCTCACTTCCTGAAAGTTTGTTTTGAGTCACCAGTGTAAATATTGTCCACCCAATCTGTACATTTGTACAAATCAACTGAAAGCAGCTACCCAATCCTTCGTTCATATTTGGACCTGTGGATTAACCCTGACAGCTGTAACCTCATTAGTCCAAGGTCTGGCCTTAGTGGAACAGCTGTCAGATTAGGAGGAAGTGGACTCATGGAAGCCACCTCTATGGACCAGGCACGTTAAAATCAATAGGCGCTCTGAAAGGTTTTAATTACAGTTCTAATTTTAATCTAAGTTGTGCTGCAAGCTTTTCTCCTAGATCCATAATATGGGCCTGAAGTCAAGACGTTATAGAGAGAGCAGTGGCTCCGTCACAGAGCGGGAGCAAGGATTTTACCTGGAGGCTCCAGTTCTGCATCAGCTGGAAATGGGGCTTTACTATGCACCATCATGCAGACATTTTAATATATTTTAAAATATTAGTTCCTAATGTATTTTTTGGCATGAGGAATATTGTTAGTTTTGACAGGGGGCCAACAGTGTCCTGACTATAGACATAAAAAATACCCTTGCAGCTGGTGCTCACAGGAAACGCAGAGAAAAAAGTGAGGAAAGATGCAGAAAACACTCCAGTAGGAATGTGGCTTCCCTAAATCGAACATAAGGTCCTTGGAGTGAAACTTGTTCATTATTACAAGAATCCATAAGGAGGAGGGGAAAAGATAAAATTCCCAATGTCTATCAATGAAAATCTAGAGACCCAGGTAACATGACAGTTCTCTGTCCACCAAAGTGCTGAACGTAACGGTAGTGATGGGCAAATGCTGTGTGAACTTCCCTTGATGCACTTCCCCTGTGAAAAGAAGATAGTGAATTGGAGTTGGTCAATGCATTTGGAAACCTTGCATCTGGTTCCAGTCCTGCCACAGTTCATCTTCCAGGCAAGTCTTTGGACAAGTCTTCAGTCTCTCTGGATCTTCACTTGTAAAGTAAGATTTGCCGTGGGGCCGGGGATTTAGCTCAGTGGTTCCAGTACCTGCTTTGCAAGTGCAAGGACCAGGGTTCGATCCCAGTAACCACATACAATATGGGCGTGGAGATTCACGCCCAGCAGCAATCAGTACCACATACCACAATGCCGGATGTGGTGCCTTACACTTGTAATCCCAGCACTCAGGAGGCAGAGGCAGGAAGATTGCTGTGATGTGAGTTTGAGGCTGAGGTCAGGGCCACCTGAACTACAAAGTGAGACCCTGTCTCAAAAAACCAAAAACAAAAACAAAAAAAAAACCAGAAAAAGATTTGCCAAATGATTGAACTGGTCCTGTCTAGTTATCCAACTTTTTTCTCCTTATTATTTTCACAAGAAGATATTCCACCAAGCCCAAGGAGTATCTATGTGCTAATTTTCCTAACTTCATACTGTCACTTACCCTCAAATGCAAACAGGTGCTGTCCTTTGGCACCCCCTGGTGGTGTCTACGGCTGTTGCACCACCTGCCTTAACCTTATGCTCCCTGAAGGTAAGAGTGCTCCTTGTGGAGACCAGGGAGGGAGGGATACAGAGAGCTATTTGGGAGCAGGGACAATACTAAGTCTCATTGCTGCTGTATTATGCCGTTTGGTGCACTGCTTCTTAGAGACTTATTGAAAGTTCTGATTTTACCAAGTATCAGATGGTTCTCAGCATGAAGTTTATGAACTCCTGGACTGTTCCAGGGTGATTTACACAATGGCAAGCCCTTCTACTTTCACTACTGTAGGAAAATAGAAAGACTTTAAATATTTAGTACAAGTCAAATGCTTCCTTTGGAAATAACTAGTTAAAATTCTCCCAAAATTTTGAGTATGTTTAGTAGGAATAGATAGAGGTAATAATAAAGTATTAAAACTTACTGAAGCTCTACATATACTTTCTTCATTTAAAAGTCCTTTACAGGACCAAGGATTTAGCTTAATGGTTCTGGTGCCTGTTTTGCAAGTGCAAGGTCCTGAATTTGATCCCAGATATCACAAAAAATCTTTTACAAAGAAAGCTCTCGAAGGCATAGGCCAGATTTTAAAATGTGATATTTTTATTATAATATGAGAAATAAATGTAAAAGTTTTGACTAATGTAAGTATTTACAAAATCAAATTTACCCCAGTCACTGTCCTTTAAGTTGAAATTTAGATCATATTTGCTCTAATCATTCAGTCCTATTCTTTTTATTTACGATTACATTCTGGCCCTTTCACTTTGAAACTTTATTGAAACTTGATGGACTAGAGTAAAAATGAAAACATTTTCATGGATATAATGTAAAAGCAGATACAACATTTTCTAGTCAAGAGATTCCAAATGCCAAAAGTTTTGACAATGCAAAGAAACTAAGCAAAACTACATGCAAAGAAACAGAAAACATAAAATTTCAATTATTCTGTTATATGGACTATACATGTGCATTTCATAGTAAGCACTTTCAAAACTAATTCATTTCTGTGCATTCAGTCTGATATAATTATAACAACTATAAATTTTTCCAGGTAGGGTAAAATAAAAGTCCAAAAAACAACCACCATAGGAAAAAGAAAAGTTAATATTCCCCAAAGGAGACCAATATTTCTTTACCGTGTTTATTTGACTCCTTCTGGCAAAAGGCTGTTACCAGTTGTACCACACAGTTCAAGCAGAGCTTCTATCCAGAAAAAAAAATGGATATATATAAAATTGTGTCTCAGATATTTGGTTTGGAAAATCTGCTTTTGTTTCCAATGCCTCGTCTCTTCTCAAGAACATTTATAAACATTTTCCAAGCTCTTTACGAGCACTTTGCCTGACTCTCCACACTCCTAAATATCACCCTCTACTCCTTATGGCACACACGTTTTTGGCCTTAGCCAAGGAATAAAACATTGGTTCACCTCAAAGACTACCATTAAATTTACCTCATTTAATGACCAGCAGGAGATGCACCCACCCTGCCGAGGTCAGCACTGGCTACAGTGCTGTGGAGCCTCCATCATCCCCGGCTGCTACCCTGGTTAATGTCTGTTGGGCCCCTTGGGCCAGGTAAATCCTACTGTTGACATATTGGTGCCAATGCCCTCGAAACACCTTTGATCCTTTAGCATGCTCTCTCCATTCAGGGATGGATTTTATTGTGTGTTGAATAAAAGTAACCAGGTATGGAGAAGGGACAGAAACACAGTGAGCTCCTACTGGAAGAATAAGCCACTTATGTTTCTCTGCAGTAGACCCTGGGTCTATGAGAACCACAGATTGAAGGAAAGGGGCCTTTAGACTTTGCTGTCTTGAAATAACCACTATGGTGCCTCTGACCCTCCCCAGGTGATCAGCAGAGTCCTTGTAGAGAGCTGGTCCCGCCAGCTCTCTACAGTCACGCGTGCCCTGCAGGACAATCTTTGGGCACCAGTTTCTTTGCTTTTCTTCACCTTCACTTTGTCATTTTGTAAAATTATAAGTTCTCTTAGCACAGTAACTGTTTAAAACTACCTTGAGTACTCAAATACAGGATTGTGTAATAATAATGTCTAAGATGTCTACTTAGATTTTTAATAGGCTGAAAAAAGATATATTCAATATAAAGGAAGGACTACCTCTTCTTTATTCAATTAAGTACATAAAAATGTGCCAAATTGGTAACCCTAGATATATGAACCATCATCCCTGTGTAAACTGTCCAACGGCCTCAGCAGGAATTTCTTAAATTTTCCCATTTTAAACCCTGCAAACTCGCCTCCCTCAGCCTGACCTGGCGTGACCAGGTTAGATGGTCAGAACTCTTTAATCTTAATGCTGATTCAAGCCTTCACTCTTTGCTGCCAATAATAGTTCCTCTAGGTGCCAAATTGAATGGTAGTTTCTTATGATGTGGATACCTGTTCAGCAGGACTTGGACTGTGCCCAGAAGCCATTTTCTTCAAGCCAAAGATGGTAACTGCTGCTCATTCCTGTTTGCCAGGCACAGCAGCCTCCAAGTGAGAGCTTCAGTTCTCCTATTCATCTTGCCAGGCAAATCTGGTCAGTACCTAGATATGCCTTCAGATAAAAATTCACTATCTGATCCTCAGGTCTTTGAAAAAGCAAGAAAAATGAATCAGACAAAAAACCCAAACTTTTGCTATTCTCTCCCCATAGCTTGGTTATTTTCTTCTTACTCTTACATTAATTACATTATGTTTTATTCTACTTAGATATATTACAGTAAACCATACCCTGATCTTTGGTCACTAGTAGTGACTACATTTTTTAAAATTTATATTGTATTCATGTATTGCCTTTTTCCAAAATTTTAGCATACTTTTAAATGCCTTCCTTACTATCTTTTCTTTGTGTAAGCACAGAGTTCAATTTTTGTCTTTTTTCATAAAAGAGCAATCCAAGCTGAAATAGTACAATTCTGAGCAAAGGGTCAAGCCAGGCAGAGGGTTGGACACAAGCACACCACAAATGAAACTAGAGAGAAAATTCATTGCGACTGACGATTTCATGGGATGTGGAGGTCCTTGTGTTTAAATTGTGTCTAGAAGAGTTGGACAATGTATCTCAAGTTCAGTGTTATCGCAGACAGATAAAGGTTTATTCTGGGTAGTGCGGACTTCCTGGAGTGAATTTCCTAGACACACCACAATGTACCAATTTCTGCTTCATTTCTCATTAGTGAAAAGCATTGTGAGGCATTTCTTAAGCCACAAAGTAGTATGCTTCTGGTAGTAAATATATTTTAAATACAGAACTAAATATAGATATAATTATATGTATATGTACATGTGTATGTGGAGGAAAATAGCTAAGAACAAGGATTATCATTTGACATCCAGAGAAGAGTGATTCCAGGACTTATCTGAGATACCAAAACCCATAGATGATCCTGCATCTTAGATAAAATGATGTAATATTTATACATAAGTGCAATCCTCTTGTAGGCTTCACATCTTCTTAAGCTTACTTATGTCATTGAAACTGACATAAATGCTACATAAATAGTCATTTTTCTATTACATAGGGGCTGCCATAGATCAAGTCTGTACTGTATATGTCAGTGAGGACGCAATTTTTCCAAATATTTTTAATGTGCAAGGGATTGAATCCATAGATGAGGAGCCCAGGAACCTGGAGAGCTGACTATGTATGTCAACTATGTCTGCAGTTATAGTCATTGACATTTGGCTTAGAAGTCTCTTACACACTTGGTGAGGAAAGTAAACCTTTCCCTAAACTTGAGACGTGACTATTAATGCTTCAGAAGTCACTGTGTTTCTTTTGTTTGCAATTAACAGTTGTTCCTGAAATTTAAAAAAGTATGAACACTTTTATTAAAGAAAGTGTGAAACTCTATGATATTTTATCTCAGAACAAACATCACACTATAAATTCTCATATCCAAAGCAATCTTTCCGAGTCTGTAGACTCTTAGAATGGAGGAGCTCTGGACTTCTTGAGGTCTGACTGATTCATCTTACAGAAAAAGACAGTGAGGCCCAGAGAGGTTCGAAGAACTCACCCAGATCATGTTGCTTGAGTCAAGACCTTGAAGGTGATGGTCAAGGTCACCTTCTCTGCTCTTTTCTGAGAGGCACTATTTCAACTACATCACAAGCATTAAGCTGTTGAGATTTGTGTGCCCCATACAACCTCTATCTGGCCTCTTTGCTTGTTCCTCTCTTGTGAAAAAACCCAGTTCAAAAAATTACTGGTCACACTCACTTCTCTCGTAACTTCTCCAAACTGGCATAATCAAAGGCAACTAAATATTAAAACTGTCCTATGTATTATATACAACCATACATTTTTCAAACTCCTAAACTTTGTAATGCCTATTTTACCTGCCAACACTAGTGGAGCATAGCAGGCGAACAGACCAAGTTGCCATTGACCAAAGTAAAGAATAAACCCAAAGTTTCCTTCATGTTTGAGGAGTGAGTTTCTGATAATCATTTCAATTGCTATGTTTCCTTGGACCCGTTTTCAAAGTACTTGAATGAAGCCCCACATGCAAATTATCGTCCCTGAAAAGAAAGCCTTCTGTGGCAAGCTGGCTGTTCAGCTTTTGTGGCGATGGCATGGAGACACAAGGTATTTTTAACATTCTTGTTTTGTTCTTGTCTTAGTGGACACTAGTAATTTGAGAAATGTAGAGGGTGTTGCTGAATATAAATTTGAAGAAAAATAGCTCTTTAAACATGTTGGTAGAAGCAGGGTGAATGTCCTATCAAAGATGAATTCAGAGTTGAGATTCTGCCCATGCATGTGCAGTTTCCCGAAAACACACTCATGCCGTGACCCTTTCTTCCTGACTAACGGTCCCAAGAACCAGACTGCAATTTGCAAGCTGCAGTGCTCTGGGGGATAGCAACCCAGACCCATGCTCACTGAACAGCTCTTTTCACAGGATTTTTGGATTTCAAGTCTAGAGATGATAGCTCAACTACCTCATTTGTAGAAAAGAAGACTGAGCTCATGAGAGTAAACTATTTTCTTAAGACTGTGGAACTATGTTAGGCCTTTATTTAAAGACCTCGGCTCTGAATCTTTAACAGAGAAATCATCTCTCTGGCCTTCAAAGTGGATAAGACTACTCACCTCTCCTTCTCAAGCTTTTTCCAATGTTCACACTTAGTCCCTCATTGTTAAATTCATCCCTCACTCCACCCTCCCTTGCTTGCTTTCTTCCTTCCTCCTTTTCTTCTTTCTTTTCTTAGATATTCATTACCATATGCTGGTCAATGTGATAAGTTTTGAAATGCAAAAAATGGAGTATGATCTGTGACTCAAAGAACTGCTCATTTTTGGAGAAGACTGACTTAGTACCAATGGGCTCAGACTCGTGCAGCACACACGGCCTCTCTCGTCTGACAGCTTACCCTTCTCTCCCTCTTCTGGTTTGTGTTCCACCCCTCTAGACTTCTTGGCTAACTGAATTCTTCCCATTACATACCCTACTACATACGCCCAACCTGTGACCATCGCCTCTCCTCTGCCTTCCTCATGGGTACCGTGGCAACCTTCAAGCATCAGTCTTAAAGGTGTATTTATAGAGAGTTCCCTGAATGACAACTAGACTGAGTCTCCTGGTTAATAGTAATAATTTGCACAATGCCTTGTCTTATCTTTAGTGGTATAGTCAGTAAGGACAGTGAAAAGTATCTGACATACTCCCTCTGTATTCCCAATAACTTAGTTCAGGATTTAACACCTTGTAGAAATTCAGTGAACACCAATTTAATGAAAGGATCTGTTTAGCACACAATGGAAACAGAAAAAAGTAATTCTAGTCAAGGAAGCACTCAATAGATGTCAGTTATGTGATTCATTTGAAAGCTCAAGGTGAATTTCATAAAGTCAAATGGATGCTTATCAGGCTTAATTTTCTACCTTTCTGTTTTGTAAAAACAAAATAAGTAAATAAGATAAATTTTGATCAGCAACAATGTCTCAAGCACAGAGAACCATTCTCCATGGGGGAGATATATCAAGACCCTTGTGAAACCACAAGTAGTACTGAATCTTATGCAGGAGCAGTTCCATACTCCAAGCATCACTCTAAAAACCGGGTGGCTACTCAATGTTCTGGTACTTGGATGGCCACTAAAGGACTCAGTAGAAGAAAGAGGATACAATAAACAAAGCCATGAGTCATATATACAATCATATATCCAAAGATACCACAAGATTCAGTCCATTACAGGGCACAATCTAAAACTTCTGAATGATTTATTTCTGAAATTTTCTATTTAACATTTTCAATCTAGAGTTAGTCATGGTTAGTTGACTGAAACCACGCAAAGCAAAACCATTGACAAAGAAGAACTACTGTATTTTACTCAAGATATCTTTTCAATTCTTATATACAATCCTAAAAATCCTACTAAAAGTATGAAAAGAGAAAAATTTGTCATATGAGTATCTTATAGTTTTCTGCCTCATATGAATATTCATGTTTTGCTGCAGGAATATCAATGTTTTTAATCTTTACTTATCTAACTTTATATGAATGCTGTTCTACAGTAGAAATTTTTAATTTGAAGCTCTCCAAAAATATAATATTATCCTAAATTTTCAATGTGCCTAGCCCCAAAAATATCTGAGAAGGAAATGTGCACATGTATTAATTTACTATCTCATGTAGCATAAGTTTTGTCCCTCATCAAGTTAAGTATTTCCAACTTCCTCCTTGTTTAAAATTGTTCTTGACTGGTATAACAGAGATAAAAATCCTGCAAAAGAAATCTGAGGTCCAGGAAGTGGCAGCACAACTCAGTGTCACCAGCACTGAGACAATCAAACATTCAAAATGAGAGCCTGGAGACAAGAAATCCTCTTCTGGCTTCATTTTAGAAGTTTGTACTATTAGTGAAGTACAGTGATCTTACCCACATGCTTCATTTTATAGAGGAGAAAATTGACGCTCAGGGGAGCCAAGTATTTGTCTTATGCAGCTGGTTTGTGGCTGGCTAGCCCATTGTTGCTTGGCTCCTTGTTTAGTGTTTGGGGTTTCCTTCCTTGATTTTATCATTCAGCAAACAAAATGGAAACAGAAAAAGCAGAGTCGAAAGACCAAGAAGAAAAGCTATGATAGCTTCAGTATTTGTGTTTTTGGAAGCATATTTTTGCATGGGGAGCCTGGTCCTGAGGTCTCAAATGACAGGAACAACCAGGAACATCACTCCTGGGGTCACCTGGGAGGGACTGGTGGATAAGGTGATGGTGACAAGAGTGTGAGGATTAAGATTCCTATTCCACCCCTGGAAAAGCCTGGAGATGCTGGATCTACCTGCAATGTGGAGTAGACAGACTTTGAGCATTTCAGAAATAACATCATCATTATCCCAGAATGGGCCTCTAGAAACTACACTTTAGGTGGTGAAATGTGCCTATTTTTAATCTAGGCCAGAAAACTTTCCAACAAATGAAAACACAAAAACTGGGAAATCAATATTAGTAGGGAAAATGTCAAACAAAGCATTGTTTTAAAAACTTACAAAGAATCATACTAAAATAGGGTGAAGGGGGGAAAATAATGAGATTATAACAAAAAAAAAGGAAACAAATTTTATGTATATGGGGGGTAGGGTGGGTAGGGCTATGGGAAAAAATGAGAATTAAGTTTTATCTTATACTGGTACAAAGTCCCCATTATGGAGTGCAATCCTGATGCATATATGTAATGTACCAATAAAGATTTTTTTAAAAAAAATTACAAAGCAAAAAAAAAATCCTCTTTTTAAAGGGAATTTTAGTTACTGACTAGGATGTTAAAAAAAAGACATGATGAATAAATCTGTTTACTTGTTTCGATAATGGTAGAACGTTGATAAAAGACTGAGAAGTGAAAACTCTCAATTTTCAGAAAGCCAGGATAACCTAGGAGCTAAAAGAGAAAGAATGTAAAAAGCTAAAAGGGAATTCAAGGCCCACACAACAGAGACACTATCTGACTTCCATGAATGAGCTCAAGACCTGGTGATCCAGGATAAGAAGACAAGTAAAAATTTTGCTTTCAAGCCAGTCGGGGCAGCTGAGCATGTAAGTAATATGCAAGACCAAAGAGTAAAACAACAATGTGCTTATTAGGAACAAATTATACCTGTTAGGTTCATTGTCTACTTAGGAAAATAAGTCATGGACAAAGGGAATTACTTCATGAATTCAGTGGGTGAAATTGGCCTGAATGCTTTATAATTAGGAGATTATTAATCAGTGAGAAATCAGTTCTAACCAAAAGCACCAAGAAAGAAAGCCTTCGAGGTATTTCTCAGGGCTCTATTATTGAGTCTCTCAATTTTCACATTTGTCCCAAAGGATAAAAGGGTAGAGATAGTAAATTTTCATTTGTTTCCAAGAAAAAGCAGGTGCTATAGAATAAAACACTTTGGGCCAAAGGGAAGCATGGCCTACAGGCAGAAACCACACACAAACTGTCTGGTGACTGGATTGGCCAGTTCAACACTCCAAAAAGGAATTCAAACCCATTCACAGAATCCAGAGCCCCAGTGTGAGGCAGATCTGTCCTGAGCAGCCATTCCTGGGTGTTGAGTTCATTATTCACCACGCTATAAAACAGACTGAATTCAGAGGACAACTAGAGACAAAGGCAATAAGCAACACTATATTCTCTGGAGCAATTTTTAAAGAATTAAAGATTTAAAAAAAACAACCAGAGGACTGTTCATCTCATGAGAAAGAAATTTCTCTGTGAGGCCCAAGATCAAAACCTTGAGGAGAGAGACTTTGGTTCAGTATAAGCCAGCTCTCCAAAGAACTCACTATTTCTATCTCAGAGCTGGCAGGTGAGTAGGTCATTGGCTAAGTGGGAAGGACTCTAAAGCTGGGAACAAGGCACGCTTTGTGCAAAGATTTTAAGAATTTCATCTTAATAAGTTCTCCAAAAGGATGATGAGAGAGGTTGCATCACTTTTTCTTCTTTCTTTTCATATCTCTTTGGGTTAATACAAAGACATTCAAAATATCACTGAAAAGTAGATGACATTTTTAAAAATCTGAAAAGATAGCATACGTGTCTTACGCTCTCAACTATGAAAAATCGCAACTGTGGCTTATACTACTCTTGAGAGAAGCACAGAATGATCCTGGCCCTGTGAAAGCCCAGCCTGTTTTCCACAGCGCACAAAATCAAAGGTTTATATCTATGGAATAAGTCTGATAAACTATTCATCCAAACCTCTCTCCACAGAACTTTGACTTACTTATTCTAAATTATATTCAGATTTTGGCAAGCAAACATCTTGGACATAAAATAGTTTTTAAAGACACTGATTTTTCCACTCATCTCAAAGCATGAGTGAAAATTTTCAAACATCCATTAAATGTCCACAGTGGGAACTTAAGGGCTACCTACACGTTTCCTTTGAATATATAGATAGAAATGGCTGCATAAGTACATGTATATGTGAAAAAACCACAGACAGTGAATCCAGCAAGACTAAAACAAAAACATACCGGAATAAAATTGACAAATAATCTGCTTTGTTTTTCACAATTTCTAAATAAGTGGCAATGCCATTTATTTAACATGT
This sequence comes from Petromus typicus, assembly GCA_004026965.1. Taxonomy (NCBI): domain Eukaryota; kingdom Metazoa; phylum Chordata; class Mammalia; order Rodentia; family Petromuridae; genus Petromus; species Petromus typicus. The sequence continues at coordinate 27,963 of PVIR01011231.1, forward strand.
AGCTTGTACAGAATCAGTTCTAATCCTCAGAATGTTTGCCAGGGAGACCATTCCCACATCCCAATAAATGTCTAAAATACAAACAAACTCTACATGTTCCATCCTATCTTGACATGTTTTGAGATTATAACTATGACTGAGTAGCAGCTTTGCTACTATTTGATGAAATTCAAAATTGTTTAGTAATTTTTTTGGAACACATCATGGAAGACACATTCAGAAAAGAATAGGATATCATATTTCTCCTTCCTCAAGATAGGAGCAATAAGCTGGAAACATTTCCTGGCAAGAGAGGGAAGCACTGAAGCACAGGCTCTGCTATGCAAGTGTTTTCCGAGGGCCAGGGAAGTCTCTCGGGCCTTCTGGTCGGCTGATGGCACGGGATCAGCATACGCCATGCATCGTTTCATGTTGACCCACGCTTCCAGAGCAGAGCTACCAGAAGCCCAGATGCCCTCTGTGTGCTCAAAGATGTGCTCTGTGGTATCCAGAAATTAGGGAATATACAACTTATGGTGTGAAAACGTGCTTTCTGAGATGACCATACTTTGAATTTCCCATATGTATTACGAAAGTTCTGTAATATGTACTTTTTATTCTCCCAAATAAAACTATATTTTTATTATTTTGAATACTCTCTTTTCCTTTCTGTTTTTTAGCAGACTGGACCAAAAGTTATTAAAGTACACTGATGATCTCTCCACATATTATATGATTAATCCAAGTGGTAGTGATACATACTGCAGAGATAGATTAGTATGATAGTCATCCCCAAATACCAGTTCAGACTGGTACAAGACCATGATAAAGTTTTTACTGGTATATCAACAAATAAGAAAAGAAGAATATAATTTGTTTGAAAAGCTAAGTATAACCTAAGCTTATGTTATTTACTTTGACATTTTACAATTTTAAAAAAATCCCTAAGAATAGAATTATGTCCATGAGATGGTTAAGATCTCATTGTCTGAGGTCACATGCAGCCAGGAAATAGCAAATCTGGAATCGAGACTCAGGCAACTGAACTCCACAGTCCACTCTTAACTCTTCATTAATTAGTGAATCAAAATGTCCTATCTCCTTTTTGTGATTCACTATCTCCCACTGAAAACTGCAAAAGAGTGAAAGTTCTCTCCCCAGTTTGTGATCATTAAGAGTCATATTTTCAAAATATCCTAAATAGTGCATGACAACTACAGTATAAATGACTGTGATGCAAATCAGCACTTATCTAAAGTCACATAGCTAGCAAATTTCAGGAATGTGACCCACACTGTGCTGTGGAGCTGGCCCCTGAGTGTGCATACGTCCTGCTGTGGCACCACACTGATTCCCACCACGAAGCACAAGAGGAGTGTGAGCTGCAACCGAGAAGTTCACTGAGCCACATCATCAGTTTCAAAACTCTCTGGGGCAACTTCAGTCAACCATGGAAATGGGTAGTTGTCTTGTTAGCAACTGAGATACTAAAATTGTCCTGCGGGTGGGAGGAACAGCGTGGAACCAGGTGGACTGTATTCCCCGAGGGTCCCAGTACTTGTGCAGCTGTTCCATGGAGCTAAAGGGCTTAAAATAAAACAGCACAATTACCAGCATGACTCAACTCTGTTTTGGCTCCTTCAAGAAAGAAAACATTTCTAGAAGGAACGTCTGCTGATTATTTCTCCTCATGCTAGATTTTACATTAGTTACTGGTTTGATTCTAAAGATTTAAAATTTTCAGAAAAAAGTCATGTTTCTCAAAAATACATACATACATGCACATACATACAGAAAGGTCCTTTTCAATCTTTAGGGCTCTTTTCAGAACAAATGCATAGGAAGAAGATTCTTTCATATATATGAAGGGAAGGAAAGAGATATTTCGAATTTTCTTCCCATTGTCTCTTGACTGGGAAACAACCTGGAAAAAAAAAGAGATGAAATTTTCACTTGTCCTTAGTCCTACATCTCTGTGTTTTGTCTACTACTTGCATTTCATCAGTTTAATGTAAACATCACTTCTATTTCAGCTGCCAGATTAGGAAAAACCATTTAGCCTACCAGGAAATCACCAGCCCTTTGAACTTATATCTTGATGAGTGAAAATCTGATGGGAGAATGAACCAAAAGGGTTGAGCAAATGTTTTAGGACCCAGTACATTTTGTTATTCATACAGTTGATCACCAGAGCATGATCTTGCCAATCAGCATGGCCCTCACTAAGCATCCCAAATCCGGAAAGTTGGCTATTTAACATCCTCTCTGGCAGCCTCCAACGTGATTCAAGTCTTTCATCGCTTGTCGTAGTTTTGTAAATAACTTCAACCATATGAAAGAATTTTCTTTCTTTTCCTGGGAACCATATTTACTGTATATATGCAGCATAAGTTGTGGTATTTTGTTTTGGACTTCATATTTAATTAGTTTTTCTTACCAAGGACCCACTGTTGTTGAAACAGATGTTAAGGGGCCCAATAATAGCTCTCAGCTGCCAAAGGCAAAAGGAAACAGTACACATACAAGGCAGAAGAAATGATTGTAATGAGGGGATGATAGAGTCCAAATAATAGAGCAAACTGACATTTCTGAAATATAGCAATTTAATTGTGAGCACAGACTTCATGTATCTAGCACTGCCCTTCTGTCCTCTCTCACTTCTCTGAGCAATTAAGCTGAAAGATAGGTACAAGGTGATGCTCCAAGCTCGCTCTCTCCCCCAAACAATCATACTACTATAGGATATGTGTGCTCAAGAACTACAGCCCAGTTGACTGACGAACTCATCCTGGGAGACTCACACAACCATTTGCAAAATTAGGCAAAAATAGCCTCATGTAAATTGGTCATGTGTTTGGGAATAAGAGCCAAATTTTTTCAAATTAGTTAACATCAACCAGAAACACATTGGTTCACCAAGGTGGTATGCCTGTAATGTTTTCACAACAGCCTTTTCAAGAGTAGGGAAAGTCCTGATTTGTATTTTCCAGTTTTCACAGTGTAAATTTTCCCACCATGATCGATTTCAAGGTTCCAAGATGACGTCACTGAAGTAGAGCTGGGAAGGGCTATGCCGCAGTCTTGTCACTCAGCATTCCCACAATGGAGTGAAAAGCATAGAGACACTCATGGGAAGAAATGGAGAATAGTTAGTTGGTGACGAGCGCTGGGCATTTATTGCCTTATTTTTAATACAGTTTGTTTCATCGTCAGTTTATATAATTTAATTGTTAGTAATGAGTGTACTGAGATTCCTAAAACTTTAACAACTAACTCTCACAGCTAGCGGGAGCTGGCCCGGCACACATGAGGCACTGTCACCATGTCAGTAGCCATTTGACACTTTCCAGACTGTAGCCCTTTAACCCACAGCACTGGCATCACCTGAGCTTTGGAGCCCCTCCCACACCTTCCAAATATAACTGCATGTTGCAAGATCCTCAGGTATTCTTAGGCTTTTTAAAGTTTGAGAAGCACAAAACTCATGAACAATTTGAGTGGATACTAAATTAGAGAAACTTAAAAATATTTGCACTCAATTTTTAAGAGCTGGTATCTGATGACTTTTTAAAGAGAACCTCCAATAATCATAATTTTCAAGGCAGCTGCAAATCATTCTTGCAAAATACATATTACCCTGAGATGTTTGTTTGAGTTATGGATAAAATTAATGAGGACATCCCTATGGCTTGGAAAGCAGGGGATTCTTCAAGTGTCTTGAGTTTTGAAGTCTAGGCTTTTGCCAAATTCATCAGTAAAAATGCAGTGGATTAATAACATAACCTCTCTGTGCCTCAGGTTTCTCATCTGTAAAATGGGATGGTAGCAGTGGAGCCTACTTGCACAGTGATTATAAGAAAAAATGAGCTTAAAGGGTTCACTGTAGCACTTTAAAGAATATGTGAGTTTTCAGAAAATTTTAGAAATTATTTATACTTTCTGCTGGGGAATAATGCCAAGCTATTCTCTTCATGTCAATCCTCCATTGTGTTCAAAAGTAAGAAAACTATGTTTTTGTTGGTAAGCCATCTAAGAATTCTGATTCCAATTAGAAATTTTTATACTGTTCTTATTCCTTAATATGCATAAGTGAGCATAGCAATTACAATCATTTCTAAAATATATCCTAATGTCAGTTATATATTCCAATTGGAAAAGTCATCCAGCATGCTTCTGGGAAAGGGTCTTGCATATAATTATTTTGGGGCTGTCTTTGCTTTGTTTTGTTTTGTTTTGTTAAAGGTCCAAAGAAGACAGGATTTCTTCTGTCCACTTCTGTCTCCTCTGCGTGTGTGGTCTTGTACTATGGCTGAGGGAGAGTTCAGAATGACAAAGGAAAATAGGAAAATTAAATCTGGATTGTATGATGACTCTGAGTGCTTGCATTACCAAACCTGGACAACTTGGGGCAGATTTTCCCAAGGACCCACGGACTGTAACATTTAAACTGGATAGAGTTAGGCTTCTGTCATCACTAGGCTACATCTCAATCCACATGGGGTGAGTTTTTCCTTTTTTGTCCTCCTTTTTTCTCTCTTCTGTTCTCCCTCTTCTTCTTACACTCACAGGAAATATCACCATTTTCAGGTTTTTACACAATCAGCACTATCCCTTGTTTATATAATATGCTCACATGCATGGTAGATGGGAGCCAAAGTGTCCCAAGAAAGCTGTAGACAGCCAAGTTCTATGCTTTGTGATTTGTCTCTTAGTTACTCCAGGGAAGACAGCAACTATAAAATACTATTTAATCAACACAGATCAGAAAAATTATTTTAAAAAATGAATTTACTAAACTGAAGAAACAATTAATCTGTTACACTGTTTACAACCATGAAGTGAAAAAAAACCTTCAACTTCTTTCAACCCCCTGAAGTATGTAACCTTAGAAAAATGTCTTCAGCAAGAGTTATAAAAGCAACTTAGTCCCTTAGAGCTCTAAGTAGGAAAAAAGAAAGCTGAAGTGCTATAATACTGGACCTGGCTACAAGGATGATGAAGAACCCAAGAAACCAAACTGGTGACAGTAAGGAAATTCAGCAACTGACAACTAAAAGGAAGACACTGGCAGACAGACGAAGAAGAAAATGTGGCAGGGCTGGGCGTGGTGGTCCTCCCAGCAGTAGGGAGGCCAAGGCAGGGGGATCGCAGTGAGTTCAAAGCCAATTTGAGTGACATAGTGAATTCAAGACCAGCCTGAATTACACACTCTATCTCCAAATCAATAAATAAAACAAAGCCCAGAAAGTGGAGGATGTAGAAAGAAAGAGGCGAGGAAAGGATGAAGAAGACTGGTTTCTTTCTTCTCCTACCTTCTGATCTTCCAGCTCAGTTTCCCGGAGTCAGTGCTCGCCAGAACCCGGGCCTCCTGGAAGGCAGAACCTGCAATGAAGGCCGTGAGGCAACAGACCTGAGGACAACAGACCCCCAGTCTTCAATGACTTGAACATGTCAAACTCCTATCAGAAAATTTTTTCATTGACTCAATTTAGTACTAATTCTCTTCTCAGTCCAGTTGGAAATATTAGAGAGGAATATGTAGGCTAAAGATATTTTTCTATCTTAGTGGGTTTCCAGTCAGAATATTTAAGAATTAATTCATTGACCTTGAAGAAAAGGGAAATTACTCTAACTCCAATTAGAAAATCAGAGTTCAGTTTAAAAGAAGACTTGCTAATGAGACTGTTTTAATCAGATACTCATGTCCCTGTGGCTGAGTGGGTACTGACAAGCTTAGAAATGAAATAGGGACAGACAGGGGCCACAAATGAAGCCAAGCCTCTGTCCTGTCACTCTCTCAGTGAACTAAAATGGGGGAAGGGAAGAGAAAGCAGAGTAAGCAGGGAGAGGTGGAGAGCGAGGGAGGGCGGGGAGAGAGGGATGAGACGGAGGAAGAGAGAGGAAAGAGAAGGAGGAAGAGGAAATTTGCATTTGAATAAGGAACATCTTAATTACCACATAAGTCAAAATGTGGATATTAAAAGGACCATTGAGAGTTCAATGTGATAATTATTCATACTCTTTCAACATTCTGCTCTCTGAAGGACCCTGTTCACTTCCCACAGCCTTTCCTGTACTTCTCTTAGTTCAGTTGATATGACTGTAACCTCTTTTTATACATTTAAAGAAATTGTGCATCCTTCTTCTCCTATATAATTTTTAATCTTAAATCATAGTAAAACATTTTCTGAAGATCAGGGTTTTTTAATTCTCACTTGTCTACTGTTTAGGGTGAGTGTTTTGGTGCAGAGATCCAGGCAAAAGGGACAGATTCCAGTCTCTCAATTTCCAATTTTGAAAATAATAGTCCAATTTTAATTGAAACTGAAATCTCACCATTCAGGTTAGCAGAACACTTGCTCAGTGAATTCTTGGGGAGTTTATCTTTTCTGTTATGTAACTAGGAAATGAAACGGATCATCAAGAACATTCTTTCAGCCTTTTTCATTGCCTATCAAGGAAATTTTTAGCTCGTATATCAGTTCACCTTTTTTTCTCCTTTTTACTTTTTGTATAAGTGATTTATATCTATAAAACAAGACGACCCAGGGAACTATGCAATGACTGGTAAGTTGATACAGAAAGTAGGAAAAAGAAAAAAAAAAATTAAACAAGATGAGTATAGGAGTTGAATACCAATTACTTGAACAAATTTCATACTTTTTACCCTATGTAGAAAATCAACAGTATGCATGCTTAAAAAAATACCACATGTATTTAGTGAGTGTTTGGAAACACAATGAGAATATTAAAGTTTATAAAGTGTTTGGTGGGTTGCATTAGATGGGTACCACTACTTCATGAGATGGATTGATGAAACACCTTTATTGCTGTCAGAACTCAATACAACAGTTCTCATTGTGGGAGAAACACTACAAAAGTATTGTTTGGCAAAAACTTAAAGTCATGTTTCATATCAGTATAAATTATACCTAAGAGCTTGTGTATGTGTAGTCCACATATTAACTCCATAGAAGATGTTGTGGCTTTGCCTGAGAAGACACACAAAGCCAGGATATTGAAACACTGGAATGTTCATGAAAATGTTAATATGTGGTTGACTTCCAATGAGACTGAGAGAAGGAATAATGCACAGGCCTTCCAGAACACCCTGAGCATTTTCCTAGAAGAGCACACGCTGTAATGATCTATTTACATGCTTGTCTCCTCTACTAAACTTTAACTTCCTTCAAACTAGGAGTTGTACGTTTTCATCTCTATCCATAGCACTAGCATACTTCAAGACACATTAGGAATTTTAATCATAATTTGTAATAATGGAATAACCAAGTAGTATTATGTTCACTTGCATTAAAACCAATAGTAAGTATAGTTGGAAAGGAATAATGTCATACAACCTAATTCTCAGATATGGGCTGAAACACTATCTTTTTAGGTCAGTATCTATTTTTACCCTACTTGTTTATGGAATTCCCAGCATTTTTGACACTTGTTACGCTGTTACAAAAATTTGATTTTCATGTGCTCAATACAGTAATTAAATATATTTATTGAGGTGAAGCCTTAGATCTTTTTATCTTGGTTTTTGAATCAATAAGATTTGTGACTTGTAATAAAATATTTGGAGCCACTTGGTAAATCATAACAATTGGCCAATACAAACCATTGCCATTTAGAATTTATACAAAATAAATTCAAACTTTAAAATTAGTACAACATGGACAAATTGATAAACTGTTACATATATAAAAATTAGACTATTTAAATCATGGTTTTAAGCACTTCTGTTATCTTCTTCAATTTTTCATTGTTTAAAGATTTGCATATTAAATTTCTTAAAACAAAAATATATCACAAGTGATTAAAGGAATCCCTGAATGGCATAGTCCAGTGCTCAGTGATGCTTTGGCATCAGTTTGCTATTGGTATTTGGCTATTTCAGTGCCACACTTTTCCTAAGGTATGTAAAATAGATTTTCTTACTAAATTTGACCTCCTCTTTTTGGATCTCCAGGGGTCATTTATGCAGAAGAAATTGATATAATTTTTCTCCCCAGCTTCTAAAATTGTTAAATCAACAGTCATAGGAAATAATCAGACTAGTCTCTCTATGGGAGCTTTCATTGCCACATCAGATACACAGAATGGATAATCCATGCCGACCACTTTGCAAAGGCAATGGCCTTTCTTCTAGTTCCAGCAGAAGTCTCTGGCCTGGGTACCGACACAGCCTCCTTAGGCCTAGGTCATTGTACTGTTGTGTGCAGGAGCCAAGAGGCACCAAGCCACATGCCTGCCGGTGACATACTATGTGACCTAAGTTGAAGAATAAGAAAGAGAGAAGGAAGAAGAGTCATTCAGATTGCTTTTTTCAAATGGCCCCACAAAATATGGGTCAACACAGCTTATTTTCAGGTCCAGCACAGGTGTGTTCTTTCAACAGTTTCCCAAAAGTGAAGAGCTTTACTTCTTTTATAGTAGTAAACACAAGATATCACCAAGCAAAGTGTTTAATACAATAATTTTTTTAAAGTTACAAAGACACTCTAATAATAATGATGGTGCTCTAACTAGCCAACGTGACTTGTCCTGAGTGTACACTGGTATTCACAGATGGCTTTTCACAGCTGGTGTGATGTAACCTGCATTTTTTCTCCCTTAATTGGATGTCATGAACACATTTCCACGTCTATAAATATAACCTTGTCGCATTATTTCTAATGGTACATAATATTCCATTATACTCAGATTCCATAATTTCTACCAGAAGTGTTTTCATGGTAGACACATATTGTTTCAAATTTTACTTCATAATAAATAATACTGCAATAAATCTACATGGGCATTATTTATATTTTTACATGTATTCTTATTTAATTTTCTGTTTTCTTAAATATTTCTTAGGAAAAATGATACATTTATTTTTATATTCCATAAATTTATTTTAACTGATTATCATATAAAAGTTGTACACTTATAATTTTTGATCCAGTTATAGTGCTGGCAATTTATATCATGAGCTGTCCATTTTCCCAGACTATATTAACACAAAAAAGCATTGTTCTTTTCCAATCAGAAAACTGGGAAAAACTGCTTCCTCCTGTTGTGATTTATTTTACTTTGACTATTCATAATGTTTTGACTACTTATATTTCTCCTTATGAAGTATTTATCAGTTATGCCCACTTTGCTACAAGAATGCTTATTTTCTCATTGATTTAAAGCTTTATTAACATGTTAAGATTATTAACAGTTTGTCTTGTATATATGTTGTTAATATTTTCCTAATATAGCTGTCTTTTAACTTGCTTAAATTATATTTTGTAACCAAAAGTTTAAAATGTTTCATAGTCAATGTTATTAATTTTTTTATTTATGATTCCTGATATTCTTGTGGTTTTACCAAAAATATATTTTCATTTGTTTTTAGGATGTTTGTAGTTTAACTTTTTACATTTATATATTTGATATATCTGGAATCTCTCAATATTATTGAACTAAATATCCAATTCATTTTTTCTTGCAATTTATAGCTAGTCCAGCACCACTTATTGATTCATGTATTGATTTCCCTCTTGCTGATTCAAAATGCTACTTTTATCATGTGCTAAATTTCATGTGTTCAGTTGAAATGTCTGTGTAGCACAGAGGAAAAGCAGCTTGTCATTGGAATTAAAAAGACTTATATTGATTCAGACAAGCTGTATCTTTGGTGAGTTACTAAATCAACCTGTCTAAACTTTTGCTTCTTTATGTAAAATGTAGAAGTAACAATGCCTGACAGGACCATGCAAGGACTACCTAATAAAGTGTCGACAAAACATTCATCTCTTACCTTATGGAAAGAGATGAATGTACCTACCTTATGGAAATTTCAGTAAAACTCATTACTAGGTGTATTTGGGCTTATTGCTCAATTTGCTTTCCAGACTCAATCAGTCTTTCTGTTTTTGTGCCTGTAATTCACTTTTAATGATAGTCTTTAGAATAATTTCATAACTACTAGTGAAATATCTTGGGGTTTTTTTCCTAGAATTATCCTGAATTTATCATGATAGTTTTTTAGAAAACACTACTCTTTTCAAGTAATGTGGGTGGTCTAGTAAAAATAACAGATAATCTATTTCAGCTTCAGTTTAAATATATGCAAATTGGTTGCAATATCTACTTCTTGGTGTTACTGTGAGGGTTAGGTGCAAAAACAAATAAGTCAGATAATACAATCACTAAACACAGATATTCAAGAATAGGTAATATTATGATTAAGGCAATCTTTGATTCATTATTTATCATAGGATCCAGGTATTATCAAAATACCCTCATGTTTGACAAAAAATGGAAAGTAGAAGTCTGAATTGATAATGCTTACTGTACATTATCCAACAGTACCAAGACAAAAGATTCCTGAAGTGCTCACCACTAGGAACACTAGGGTTCAGTACCACAATTGTTGGGATACCTTGCTGTTGGAGAAAGAAAAACAGAAGATGGGGCATTTCAACTTCTATTACTCCACTAGACCCCAAAAAAACAAACATTCGGTGTCAAAATTACACATATCTAAGTTGTAACATTCCTACCTTTACCCAAACAAAAGTATATAAGGACACAGATGACGCGCAGAACATTTGCTACTCTTTGACACTATGCCTGAAAGGTAAAATTAAATTTGTGTACTTCTGAAGTACATGATTGGACTCTAAATTAGAATTACACTGAGGAATCGATGAGTCATTTTCTGAGGGTTACAAGATCGCTAGAAAATATTAAAAAGGATTGGGTACCTATTCATTCACTCACTTCCTAATTCATTCAAAGAATCTCCTGTTACAACCCTGTAGGTCATTAAGAAAAAATAAAATTATACTTTTTTTAACTTCTAAAAGAATTTTAAAACCCTAATCTAGATAAATAGCAAAGGTGTTATTTTTAATGACTCTTGCATTAGGCGTAGGAATTTCTCATCTACGCTTGCCCACACGAGTTATCTCTGGAAGACCATCTTCTTACTCGGCGCTTAAATCTACGAGTTAAGAAGTAAAAAACTAGAAATAAGAAACAAGAGTCAAATCCTTTTTTTGTCGTTGTTGATAATTTTCTGTTCTAGCAAGCACATTACAGCCAATTGATGCTAGAGTGCAAGAATTTAAAGTGCCTTCAACGCACTGCATAATATGCCACCTGGGTAACCGTGAATGTTGCAGGCAGTCACCTTACTTTTCGGTTCTGAGGTTATGTTCATAAAGAGAACTGCAGTTGGTATCACGTTGCACAAGCTCCCGGAGCTCCAGAGAGAATAATGACACGAATCAATAATGCTGTCTGGGAAATGGCTTAGAATAAAATATTACAGAAGGGCACGAACATCACCCGGAGGGAGACTTCAGCGCTGATTAAATATGGCTGCCTCAGCTCTCTTCCACGCACTGACAGATGGGGCAGGAGTGCTTACTTTGGCTTTTGCTGCCTTTTTGTGAACTAAGGTTACTCAGGTAGCATGAAAGCACTGTAGTGGGCACCGGCTCTTTTAGCATAATGGCAGGGGATCGCCCCCTACAGGTCAAAACTGCAAACACAAGCAAAGACGTCCCTCTTTTCACCTTTCAACAGAAGCCAAAGCTTGCAGTGAGTTTAACTCTATTATTCAAAGCAAAATGAAATCGATAAATGAAATAAAGCACTTACATATTGAGTTGTTTTCACAACTCCACATCCACAGGAAACAAAAGGGTAGTTCATTTGTGAGTTAACAAAATGTTTTAATGTATAAAGAATTAACAAAATACTCCAAATAGAAATTAAAATTTAAAGACTGCCTACATGTCAGCTTTAAATGATGTTGAAATGTACAAAAGAAAGTATGCAAATATAAATTGCTTAGTGTCAATAAACTATTGTTTCCTCACGTGTGAACTATAAGATTTGAAAACATATCGTGCCATACCACAGAAAAATGGCCCCCAACTTGACTATAACCTTACTACAGTGCCAAGCAAAAATTCAGTGCCACTTATCCTACAGTAAGATTTATCCTGACAACCCTTTTATTTTATATGTTCATAAGAGCAAACAAATAAAGCCTACTGTGTCCCTGAGAGTAAGAGATGTGGGTGGTGGAGACGAGTTGCCCGCGAGCTGGACACTGGGGTTCCTGAGTGTGAGTGCCTGTGTCCCTGGGTACTCACTCTGTGGTTAAAGACACGGGTCCAGAAACCCTTACTGCCTACTCAGTTCTCTTATAAATTTGATTGAAACCAGTAGCTAGAATGTAATGAAGTCCATGTGGTAGCTTTATTTGGCATTTTTTTTAAAGATAAGATTTTTTAAACACATAATTTTGATAACCCACTACAAATAACTTATGTTTATCCCATTTTTTAAACTAAGAGTCCTTCCACAAACACGTTTTAAGTATTCAAATGACTACTTGTATACTAACAGTTTGTTGTGACCCAGCTCTATAAATTTACTTTTTTGCCTAGTTTTTGCAATACCTTTCTCCTTGGGAATTTTCAGTGTCTTTCTGGTAAGAAAAAAATTGTTTTTCATTTCATTTATGCCAAAAATAACCCCACCTTTTTTCTTGAGACATAGACATATTTGGAATGCTTCCTTGAATATATTCTTTGCATTTCATAACATTTAACTAGTAAGCATTTTGTGCTACCAATCTAAATCCCCAAAACTCAGGCTTAATAATCATGTGCATTTAACACTTTTACTTCCATCTTAAAGAAATCACCATTATTCAAAAAAATCTTTTAGCCAGTATCACAAATTAAACTGAAAAAGAACCAGTGATTACTTGGAAACCATAAAGGATGATAAATTCAAAGTGGTCAGTTGAAAAGATTTCTAAGTCAGATAACTAGGTAAAGATGCCAAATCACACCTTTGAACAGAAGATTTTTCTCTAAATGTCCAGTCAGTTACATTTCTTTAAAAGATGACAAACAGCAATAAAGGGAAATACAAGGTGTGATCCAAAATACAGTGCATTTTTAAATTTTAAAATTTTATTTCAGTAAAGGACACATTGCCATCCATCCTCCTTAAAATATTCCATCTCACACTGAGCATACTTATCATTCCTGCCAGTTCCCGAAGCCCTTTACAGTTTCTCTTAAAGGCAACTTCTAACAAACACAAACATCACAGTACGTCTTCATCTACCTTTGTCGTCGTGTCTGGCACTGTGTGACTTCTGGCTCTTTCCCAAAGTCAAAACGACCGTGAAAGGTGAACATTTTGAGTCACTGTGAGACACAGAGGCAGCCCATACCATACAACTGGAGAGGTACTCGTGAAGGAGGATGTCCGGAAGTGTGTCAGAGAGCTGCAGGAGCTGTGGGGCATGTGTGCTCGGAGTGAAGGGGGTATTTGGCTGGGGAATAGTGGCGATGTAATTTTACTATATTAATTTTTAATTTAAACATTATGCACTTTTATTGGACTTCACATAACTCTATCCCACACAATTCCTTCAATCTATTTTTCTAGAATGAGACATTCTTCAAGAATGTCAATAATTGAAAACCAATTTTCCATTAGTTTTGATGGAAAAGGTTATGCTAGCTATGAACCCCAGACCACCAGTTTAAGATCATTGTATCTCAATAACAAAGTTTAAATTAGAATATAAAAGAAATAAAACAGCAATTGCTAATTCCTCAATAGTTAATACTGCAGTTAACGTGGAGGTGCCGGGCGTGGAATAAGCAGCCTTCCTTACAACCAAGCAGCTCCTACATGTGACACCTTCATGGTAGTTTTGTAAATAGAATATAGCTTGAGACTTTTCGTACACATCAGTTTGGGAAACAATTTTTTTTTCCTTTATAAATGTCAAATGAGGTTGTACCAAGGTGACAACAAATTTGGCTAATGGAAACCAAAAGATATTCTCACAGGAAGATACTCAGTAGGGAGAAGATTTCTTACAAAGTGACTTTACCTGTCCAGCAGGGCCCAGTAATGCCAGGGCCACCTCTAGAGGAGTTGACTGTGCTGTTTCTGAAGAGCAGCAAGCCAGAGCTGTACTGCGATTACCAAAGCCCACAGCCACTGCCACCAGCACTCCACTCCTGAAGCTGTCACAATGAACTACCATAAATCCAACAGTTTAAAACACGAGAACTGCTTTCTCTGACAACGCTGGGGTCTGAAGTCTGAAGTTAAGTGTTTCTCTGAGGACAAGGCTGATCCGTACCTCTCTCCAAGATCCCAGGGGCTTCAAGCAGCCCTCGGCATTTCTTGGCTTGTGGACACATTCCTCCAGTCTGTCTCCATCTTCACCTTTTCTTCTCTCCTCTGTCTTCTCCTATCTCCTCTAATTCCTGATGGGCTCATACTAAATTTGTACTTAATCACATTAGCAAAAACTTTTTCCAGTCAAGCTCACCTTCTCAGGTTGAGTGGACATGTCTCTGGCAGAGAGGACACAGCCCGTGACACCATCCACGACTGAGTTCATCTGCTAACATGGCGACTCCATTTGAAATCAGAACTCCTTTACATACTTCCACCTCTGTCCTCATTATTTGCTGGCAAGGTTGAGAGGAGCCGAACTTTATTTACACCTTCATGGGGATATCTGAGGTAACTAACTCTGTGAGATTTAAGTTGTCACAGTGGACACATCTAAACACAATCTCAATGAGTGTCTCAGTGGCAGAGACATGGGGTCTCCCTAGAACAGTGTCAGGAATTCCTGTGGTTTTTCTAACTTCCTGTTCTCAGAACTGCCTCTTTCTCCCGCACTTCCATTAAAGCAGTCAACCGGAAATCATTCTGAGTCAGAAAGAGCATTGGAGCAACAAAAACAAGGGACCCCTCAAAATAGCATGTTTGTAAGTTCTCTAGATATTATCACAAGTGACTTAGGCAAAATTATTGTACTGAGGATAGTTCACCAAGAAAACGAGCTCACAAGCTTGACCTAGTTTTTACTCACATAGGAAATAAAATGAATGCATAGCATTGGCAAACGTGGACAGATACAGCGTTTATATATTCTCATAAGCATGTATTTATTAGGGCACTACGTGTGTGTAATGTACAAACGAATATTCCTCCATGTCTCTGCGGAAGCATTTTGTTCTTATCGACTGACATGGCCCTTCTGAGGTCTCCCTCCCCCATTCTGCTTCTTCTCCCCTCTTTTTTATTTTTTTAAATAAAGTTTTCTTTCAAGTCCTCTACTGTTACAGTGTTTCAGCCATCAAAGTCCCCTCCTGGCCATTTTCATTTACCTTGTGACTCTGACCCTTTGTGAAGCTGAGCATTTTCAGAGAAAGCTGATCCGCCAGGTCCCTAAGGATGTTATTCTCATTTATTCACGCAGCCCTTTGAATGGGGCAGTCCTCGCTTGGCAGCGGTTCAGCAGGCCCGGATTCAAAGAGCACACAATCCTTTTTCTTCCCAGGGCCTTTCAAAACACTGCCTTGGGTTTGTCGAGGGCCCTTAATGGGTGTCAGTCATTTAGCATGTTACATTTCATTCATGGCTGCCAGCAAGCGTGATGAGTAGGGCTGGAATAAAAGAGGGCGGGCAGACAATGGGCTGAGGGATAATTTTCCAAGCTTTTGTGACTTGACATTATAGCCGGCATTTTTGAGCTGCCATGACTCATGAGGAGGGAGTTGAAATAGAGGAGTTAATGTGCTTGTATTTAAAGCTCCTTCAAGGCTTCCTCAACAACGTCAGAGCCAAGATTTCAGGAAACCGGGGATGCATGTGAAACACGGGTGCCCTGGATCAGAGAGAGCTGCGGTGCGGACTGGGTGGGGGAAGGGGTGCGGGGGGGGGGGTCCGGCTTCCCTCACCCCCCGGGGTGGTAGAAGGATGCATCCCCGTTTGTGCCATCTGCATGCTCACCTCTGACCGATGACTCTCGTCTCTTGAACTTCAAAATGTGTAGCGATCAGCAGTGACTAGCGGTACCGGACAGTTTGGAGGCCCAGTGGTATCTCAAGGGACAAGGATGGGCTGGAGGCTAAGGCCGGGATGCGGACCTCTGTACCTGCCAACTGGTGTGTCACAGAGGGGCTAAAGTTACTGGCTGGTCAATTATCTGATTAAAAAGAACCTTTCATTTGAGGCTTTTTTTTGCCCCTTAATCCAAACTGAAATCTAAACCTTCTAGTAAGTTACCCAAAGTTTTTTAAACTTGGGCATAATCAACATTTGGTGGGAAAAAAAATGATAGGAAAAAAAAAAGGTACAGGGAGAAACACTTTGCTACTGGCACCAAGCCAAAAATTGTTCTGGGATTTTCTTTCTTTTTCTTTTCTACGTCTTTTTCTCCATTTTCTTTTTGGTGAGACATCAGAGTTCCATACTAGAAACTACTGGCATCAGATTTAATCTTACTTATCTTCACACACAGAGGGGGAGAGAAAGTGAGAGAGAGACAGAGACAGAGTTAACAGGCTACGTGTCCTTCAGTAGCATTAATTGATTAAATGAAGTACCAGTGTCCCCCCAAAGCAATTCAGTTTTGATTAGCTTTACAATTGTAATGAAATCTGCTTAAATTATAGAGTTTACGAATTATGCTTGTGTCAGGCAGCATCAGAACTACTTTTTTATGGCTCTTGGATTCCAGAGAGACTGTTGTGGTTTGAAAATAACAGAATAATGTGCTGCCACTTCACCAGCCAGTTAATGAGCTGCCCCACAGATCAAGGCCCCAGACCACACGGGGCCCTCTGAGCTGGGTGCCCTGCCTATGGCCGCTGGCTGCAACCTCCCCACGAAAGGAAAGGCATTCCACACTTCCGTCTTCACTGCATGCTGAGTTGACTTCTTGAAGGTTTTGAATAATTTCTTCAGAGTTTATGCTTCCCTGTTTGCCTTAATGAGAGAAAGAATGGAAAGGGGGAAAGAGAGAGAGAGAGGAAGAGGAACAAGGATGCAAAATTGTCAACTCTGCAAACAACACTACATAAGGAAAAACTTAACTGCCAGACCTAACCCCCAAACCACTTTGTATCTCCAGATGAAGACTAGGAAGTCTCAAGAGTAGAGAAGAGTCCTGGGCTGGGAATGTAGCTCAGTGGCAAAAGGAAATGGAGAGAAGATATAGGAGAAAGAGAACTAGGAGGATGAGGAAAAGGAAGGAAGAAGAAAAGAAGGAAGAAGTGGAAGCTGTGGAAAAGGAAGGGAAGGAAAGAATAAAGGAGTAAATGAGGAAGGGACGGATTCAACAACATCTTTGCGATTCCTTAACACACCATATCTACATATAGACAGCAGTATGCTTGAAGGATGTACACTAACAACTACAGTAGTGACTAACAAACAGACCAAATGTATCCCTTCTGCACATGGTACAAAGATGGATGCTGACAAGTGTCATTTTTAATATTCTTTTCACACAACGTGTCTGTCCTACCACTCCCAAGAAAATGCACACCTCTGCGACATGGCAATTGCCATCAACATGAATATCGTTGGTGTTGACTGTGAATTCTCTCTCCAGTGTACTTGCTCAGGAAGTAAGTGGAAGTATTTGGGTAGAGCCCACCTTGGATGCACAAGGGTTTCTGGGTCACCACACTTTCTTCCTATTGAGCCGCCATGCTTGTGAAGAGCACTAGCTGTTACAAAGCATTTCTTCTAGGAGCCTAAATGTGCCTCCCTGTGATTTACTTCTATAACTATGTATGCTCTTCACTATCTACCCTCTTCCTCTTTAGGACTGCTGTAGAAATTCTTGACAAAACTTGTTGTTCTCTGGGCAGAATGAATGCATCCCAGTTATTTCTCAAGTGGACTCAAACCTTCACTCTTCCCTTGAACGTGTGATATCAAATTCCCTCTGCAGATGTGGTGGCCAGGATGCAGCAGAGCACATGCCAGTCACCAGCAGCCAGTGAAGTTAGAGCCTTGAGGTGGACCCCAGATTCAAGCTAAGTCTGAGGTGTTTCACAGCGATTCATACGTTTGGGTTACACTGATTTGAATTAGCATCTCAAGTTCTTTTTATACTAGCAAATCTGTTATACACCATTTTCTACACAAAAAACTGATCATTTGAACCTCAATGTAAGATTTTATACATTTATCATTTATCATTTTGAGTTTTAACTAGTTTCAACTACTCTCTAGAGCATTTGCTAATCATGCTAATTTCCCCTACTCATTAGCTGATATTCCTAACGTTGTACTGCTAGCATTTTTGATGAAATTTTTTGCCCAAGACATTAAACATAAAAGGAAAAATAAATGCTTTTGAACAGAGTTCAGGGAACTACCTGACGCTTATTGATCACTGTCATTGAAACCCTTCTTCTTTCTCGTGTTTGACATTAATTCCTTCTCTCGGGAAAACAGCCTATAAAAACCTGTCAATTAGAAGACAAGAAAGGGTATAAAGAGATAAGAAACTGGAGCATCCAGGGTTGGGCTAACGTGCTGGCCAGGCCTTCGCTCCATGGCGCCTTCCTGGCCACTGTACCCAGCAAGTCCTGTCAGTGAGTCACTGCATGGCTCCTGCCTCCAATGAATAAAGGTGTGTGTGTGTGTGTGTGAGAGAGAGAGAGAGAGAGAGAGAGAGAGAGAGAGAGAGAGATTGTGGTTATAGAGTCCTTGACATCAACTAATACCAGCGTTTTTAACATCAGCTCACAAATGACAGCTGAAGAAATCACTACGAAGGCCTCCCAAGTCCAGACGCTGGCCCCACGCAAGAGCTGTGAGCAGGTACCGCGCTATCACTCCCGCTTTCCAAATCTCTCTGTGGAAAAAGATGAGTTTTTGCTAGTTCCACTTCCACTATGAATCTCTTACAGCTTCATTTTTCTGGTTTCTCTAATACTTAGTACATTAAAATACTTTCTGAAAAATTCATTTCTTACATTTTTCTTCATGAAAAGGCTCTGGTTTGTTCATGACTTGATTTTTACTTAGTAATTTCTATTAAAATCTCTCACTCCTGGATTTGGAAATCTTCCCAACTCTTCTTACAGATATTCCCCATTTATTTTTCTTACTTTCACTCATTTGAATGTTCTATTTTTATTTAATAACATCAATCCACCTACCAACTCCAGTATTAGAATAAGCAGATTACTTCTTTGAGAGTTTATAGGAGACAGAAATATTTCCATTTCTGATAACAATTCTAAAATGTAGTGGCTATATTTATAATCACATCACAAAATATGATAGAGTCTTCAGAAGGTTGAAATCACCTTGCTAAGATCATCTGGCTAAAATGTGGGGAATCTGGAGACAAAGTACAGTCCTGTTCAGAGTAACAGGTAATCTCCCGTAAGCTTCCTTCCCTCAGGCCAGCTTCTCAGGCTCCAGCAGGAAAGTATGTCAACCCAGCCTTGATCGGCACATAATCAGTGCACAAAGAAGCCCACCTGGCCCTGCAGATCACGGTGGTCATGCCCCACATGGGAAATGCCAGCACCTTCTGCTGGCACTCTCTCAGGGTGTGTGTGTGTGTGTGTGTATGCATGCTTCTTTTCCTATTATTCAAGTATATTGGCAATGATGGTTACTTACATTAAAAAGCACAAAAATATGTGGAAAATATCCTTGTTGCTAGAAGAAAAAAATTGTCCATGCTATTTTAAACCCACATGTATGTTCTAAGGTCAGTCTTACCATGTGCTCTTTTCTTCTTTTCTGTCTTTTCTTCTTTTCTGTCTTTTCTTCAGGGTTCCATATATGGCTGTATCATTTTCTATTTTTTCTATTTTTTCCTTTAAAAACTAGGTTTTGTAATTACAGGCTTGCAGTATTAACTTTACAGGTTATAGGACTATCAAAGCAAAATAGGGTGAAGGGGGGAAAATAATGAGATTATAACAAAAAAGAAAGGAAGCA
>PVIR01011232.1:0-47725 GCA_004026965.1 Petromus typicus
GCCCTAGCCCCAGCCCAGCTGAGTCCCAGCCCCAGCCCCAGCCCCAGCCCAGCCCTAGCCCAGCTGCAGGCAAATGCTAAGGCTTCTGTGTTTGTTTCAACAGCTTTGCTGCTCCAGACAGGACCTAGGCTGGGATTCTTGTAAATATTGATAGAAGTCCCAGAAGGGAGACAAGAAAACAAAGGACGTTTTATTTATGATACAAAAAGAAACCTACTGGGGGAAAAAAATCCACAGGCCCAACAGGAGGGGGAAATGTTTAAATAAACCGTGATACATTCACTCAGCAGAATATTGTGCAACTATTGAAATGATGTTTACTGAGAGTTTGTAATAACACGGGAAAATGCTTATTCTAAAATGCTATGTGGAGAAAGGAAGCCACTGAATTGTGTACTCAGCATAATCACACCTAGGCAAAAATCGAGCTGAACAAAAACTATACAGAAGAAAAGATTAGGGGAGGGAGGGGTGCACCATGGGAGGGGATGTCTTTGGGTGGCAAAATTGGGGAGTTTTTAAAAAATTCTATTTTCTAATTTTTTTCTCTAACTGGCAAAGCTAGTTTAAAATGGAAAGCCATCCAGACTTAAGTATTTATTTTTTTTCTGAAGAAGAAAGAACTCTCATTGGAAAAGCAAGACAGATGATGCACAGAAAGCCAAGATATGGAGCAAAAAGTCAACAGACCCCAGGACACTGAACGAGGTCAAGTAGAAATCCTAGACTGGCCCTACAAAGAGACATCATTACCCATCACTCAGTTCCATGCTGCAGGTTTGGGGAACACCCTGGTGGTGACATTGGCTCCCACCCCAATGTGCAGACTTTGCTTCTGTCCTAGGGAATGTAGCTTCTTCCCATACAAGAGGTCTGCTGCACAAACACTGGGCCCTACCTTTCTGCTAAACCAAGATGGCGCACCAAGGAAGCAGCCCTGTCCTCCCCGGCGCGGTGCGGCAAGAGTGGCCTTTCCGTCCCTGGTCTGTGCATCTCCCAGATTTGCATGGGGGCCTCCTCAGATTCCATCCCACCAGGGGGCTGATCATGCTGTTTGAAAGAGCAGCCTCTTCCCTCAGCCTTTGCCCCTTAGCACCTAGGAAGCATGGGTCCTAGGTACTTGTCTCTGCTTGTTTTATAAAATTATTCTTTTCCCTTGCTGGGTTGTGAGCTTCACAAGGGCAGAGATCTGCTGGTCACCAGGCCAAATCATCTCTCAATGTTTACTTTACCAGTAAATGGATGGGTCCTGGCATCATCCTCTCTGAGGGTCTTTCTAGGTCCCCCAGGCTACCTTGCTTTACCAAGTGTCCTGATCATTTCCATCCCTAAATCCAGCTCCAGAGACCCAGATCAGTGATGATGAGTGTACCAGGCTGATCTGTCAGTAATGCCTGTGATTGCCAGAGCACTGAATGGGAACAGTTTTGAGGCCATGGTAAGGATTCCTCCAGAGAAGTTAGGGTATCGATTAGTGATGTCTGCCAAGGGACCATAAAGCAGGTTGACCAGTTATACTGTGCTCATCTACCTCAACCCATCCCAGTCTCAGCTCTTCTTCCCTGAATGACCACACCCACCCTCAACTAGGGGCTGTAACACATTTTGCTGCCTTCTCCCAGCAATCATCTCCCATGAAAGGTATGCAGTGGCTTCCAGATGTGTCCACGGAGTGGCCCCTTGTCCTTCCTGGGTCTGGAAACCTCCTGAACTTCACCCAGCTTCTCCTCCACCTGATTTCTCACTGGAGGCCTTCCCTACCTTGGCCTTGGTCTGCTCCTGCCCCAGCTTCCCACGCAAAGCCTCTCCCACCTGACGTTGCAATGCCGATACTTTCTTCGAGTCTCGTCCTGAAGCCATCCTTCCCGCCCCTGCACCCTGGCAGTCTGAGCCTGAGCACTTCTCTCCCCTGGGGCCTGCCGTGGCTCCAGCTGCTTTCCTTCCCAGCCTCCAATTTAGGAGTGAACTTAGCTGCCTCGTCTTGCTGTGCCCAAGACTGGGGATGGTGGCCTTGTGTGGTCCAGTGAAAGCTCCCTCCTCCTCTCCATGCCAATCATGTTCTCATCCGGCATCTTCCCAAAACACTCCCAGCCCCCACCCAACCTGCCGTGGGAAAGAGATCCTAGGGGACTGCCTGGAATTTGGGGGGAACTTTACAGGGACACTGAGGTCCAAAGCATCGTTGTCTTCTCACCTGTCAGGCCCTGCCCCATGTGCTTCTCATGTCCCCAGCTCCAGGTTGGGACCAAAAGCTGCTTTGGAGCCTGGTCATTATTTCTCTTGGAGAGGAGATAAGGGCTTGAGGGTGGAGCGGACAACCCCTCTCGCGCCCTTCATGGAAGAGTGGGTGCTTTCCTGAGGTGGGGTCTCTTCCACTGCAGAATTCCCCAAGCTTCCAGTGGAGTCTTCCAGCTCTGCAGGTCTAGGATAGACCAGCCCCTTCTCGGTCCTTCCCTGACTGATGAGTCTACTCGGGTGACCACACGGTACAGGGGACCAGTCCTGCTGCTCCCTCCCATCAGCCCTGAAATGCTGACAGGTAGTGGCTTCGTTGGCTTCCAGATAGAGGCAGGGTCACCTGAGAGGTCTCTGAGGCCTGGGGCAAGAACGCTGGGGTCAGGAAGCAGCGGATGTGAAGGAAGGCTGAGGAGGAAGGTGGACCCGAATCACATCAGCTCTCCTCACTCCTGGGACCCCGCTGTTTACAGAATCCATCCTACTCTGAGTAAGCCTCTATGGAAAGATGGAGAGCGTCCTCTCCTCCAGTGCACAGAATTCCAGACAACCAGAAAAAGCAGGGTTGGTTAGATTTACTATGCAGACAGAATGGCTGTGGTCCCTCGAACTTCAGCTGATAGACAGCTCCAATGCTTTCTTTTTCCCACTGAACTCCAGCTCCTTCTGGGTCCTGCCCAAACCACGTCCCTTGAATTTTCCCACCTGTGCCCCAGATGCTTCTGGGTAAATTAAAGATGGGACCCAGTTTAGGAAGGGGCACTGGAGGCTCACACAGGCCCAGCCCATCTCCAGAGGGAGTCGCTTGAGGGGCCGCTGAGGGCCTCTACAGCTGTGGTTGCATTGGGCTATGAAGCTTTGGTGGGGTCTGAAGCAAGACAGTGGCCATCCAGGTAGAAGTAGTATCTTTTGCCATGGAAGGCTGGTCGCAAGTGTTAATATTCTGTGAAGCAGAGCTCTGGAGGCCACGGAGGGGAACACTCATCTGAGGCCTGAAATCAGAGGAGGAGGGCTAGAGTTCCCTTCTTCAGGGCCAAATCCTGGGCCCCTGGGTGAGAGTGCTCTGCCCTCCAGTGTGCCATGGAGAGCCTGCCAGAGGGGCTGCTAGACCCTGGTCTGAGGCACACTGGGTCCAGGCAGGGTCAGGACAGTGGGCAGGAGGGTGCCCCGTGGGGACGGGAAGTGCTGCAGCTCCTTGGGCACAAACCTGGGGGAGACGTGGTCAGCCAGGAAGCAGAGTGTGCGCCGACGGCCCACACAGTAGATCCGGCTGCCGACCACGGCGCACTGGAAGGGCTCCGGGTAAGGCGTCCGCAACGTGGCGCACTCGTACCAGAGCTGTGTGCTGGCACTGCAGCGGTACACGCTGATGCCCAGGCTGCGGTGTAGGTCAAAGCGGTAGAGGAAGCCGTGCACGGCCACCATCTCGGCTGTGCGGTCCTTGCTGCCACCTGTGGGGCCAGCCCACCAGCGCTGATCCTGGGTGGAGAAGCGGAGCAGCAGGTAGCGCAGCGTGCCGCCCGTGACGAAGATCTCGTCGGCACACACCGTGGCTGTGTGTGCCAGGGCGAACGTGTCATTGGGGAGCGGAGGGGCAAAGGCCCAGCGGTCCAGGCGAGGGTCATAGCGCTCCACCGTGCTCAGACACTCACCCCCGATGGCATACAGGTGGCCGTCCAGGGCCACCAGCTGGCAGTGGGGCCTGGCCTGGTTCAGCGCACTCACCTTGCTCCAGATCCCGGTCAGCGGGTTGTAGCAGAAGACTCGGTTGGAGGGCTGGTGCCCAGGCCCCTGGCAGCCAGACACCACGAAGAGGTAATTGAAGAGGCTGCAGACGGCACCTCCCCGGGACACAGCCTCCGGGGGCAGCTGGGCCAGCGGGTACCAGGCGTCCTGTTCATCATCGTAGCAACAGAGGCGGCCGCAGTCTCCCTGGGGGTGCATGTCGGCTACCACCAGGCACTTGCGGCCACGGAACCGTCGCTGGAGGATCAGCTTCCGCTCTGCACCACTCAGGCACCCGTAGATGTCCGGGCTGCGGAGCACCTGGAGGTAGTTGTCACTCATCACCTTGTAGGCCGCCTCCTTGAGGGCCTCCAGGTTCTGCCTCTTGGCCAAGGTCAGTACCTCGTGGCAATTGCCCAAGTCCAGGCAGATGTCCGGGGCAGAAGCAGGGCTGAGGGGCATGTGGAAGAAATTGGTCCTAGCCACCGGCTGTACGTGGGGCTCCCCAGTGCACCCGGAAGAACCGGGCAGGGCACCCTGGTCTGGGTAGGCTGGAGCAGGTGCTGCAGAGCCGTCGGGCTGGAGCTGGAGCTCTGGGTTCTCTGCTATCTGCTGGAGGCTGTCTTTTCTGCTGAAGCCAGGAGCAGAGGGTGACACCGCTGGCTTCAGAGGAGGGATGGCTTTGGCTCCACCCTCTGGGTCCCCATTGTAGCTGGCGGAAGATGCTCCTGTTTCCAGGGGTTGTAGCCCTGGCACAGGGGTGGGAGGTTTGGCCAGAGCTGCTGACCTGGGCGCTGGCCTTGATGTGGCCTGGGAAGTGGACTCCACGTAGTAATCATACACCTTGCCCTTCAGCTGGGGCCCTGGCCCCTCCGCCTTCTGTATGAAATTCTCCATGCGGACCCGCGCCACGGACGAGAAGGTGTAGGAAGCGTTGCTGGTTCCCTCCTGCTGCTCCACAGCCAAGCCCAGGTCTGCGGCAGCCTGGAGCGTCCTGGCCTCTTCCCTGCTCACCCTGGCCACATGGCTGAAGACCCAGCTCCGATTCATGTCACTGCTCTCTTCCACGGGGGCCACCCAGCTGTGGGTTTGTCCCGGCTCCTCTGGCCCTGGTTGCCCTGGGGGTCCACTGTCCGGCCATGCAGCTAGCTTGCCACAACCACAGCTGCTGTCCACTGCTGCGGCAGGTCCAGCTAAAGCGGTGCAGGGAGGGGTGGGCTTACCGCCAGCAGCTGCTCCGGCTTCTTGGCCACAGCAGCAAGGAGGCTCCTGCTCAGAGCCCCAGCCCTGTCTGCCCTTATTGGGGGGCTCCCCATCTGTGCATGTGGCTCCAGGGTCCAGGACACAGGAGCCTCCTTGGTGCTCCCAGCTGCAGCCCAATGGTGCTCTGGCCTCGCGGCTAGTCCTCCGATGTCTCGACCGCCTCTGGAGTGTTCCTGGAGAAGTACTCTGGACAGCAGGCTGCCCCAAGCCCTCTGCTTCCTTCTCAGCTCTGGCCTCAGTGTTCCCGCCCTTCCGCTGTGCCTGGGCAGGCCTTGACTTGTACAGTCTGTAGGCTGCCGTCACCAGGAGCAGCGCAGCAGCAGACAGCACCACCTTGCCCATGAGCTGCATGTCCAAATGCCAGTCCCGGGCCTCCACTCCTCTGGGGAGCATACTTCTCAGGCTGACCCCGGCCCAGGAATGTCAAGAATCCGGTTAATGATTGCCCAATAAGGACCAGTTCCTGGATCCTGCTGGGCCAAGTGGGAGGGCGTCCTGGGCTGGCTCGGGCCAGCCAGCTGAATAGTTGGAGCAAAGGTGACTTTGGGTTGGCATGGAGCAGCCACTAGGGCCAGTGATGGCAGATCTCAGCAGCTGCCTTCTTGGGCTCTTCCCTGGGGGTCGGGTGGGGTCTCCCCAGGGGCTCAGGCCGGCCAAGCTGGGGGTGTTACCAATGCCCAGCCGCATTCTAAGAGGGAGGAAGTCCTTTGCCAGAAGGTTCGCCCCATACCAGGAAACGCTCAGGGTTGGTTGTCTGTGAGTCTGCTTTGTTTTCTCTTTTGCAAATTGCTGCATAGACGTTCGGGTGTGGCGAACGGAGCAGCAGGTGGATCCAGGGAAGGTGGGGGGAGGGGTCCCGTCCCTGTGTTGGGGTCAGCATTTAGCCGGTCAAGCGGGGACGCGGCACAGACTCTGAAGCCAGGGCCTGCAGCCAAGTCACCTGACTCTCTCACCGCCTCTGCCCTCCTTTCCTGCCTGGCAGGTTTTCGCTGAAGTGGGCAGAGAAAGCACATTGGATCAGCACCCAGATAGAGAGCAGGACACATCCTCTCCCCTTTGAGGGTGGCTAGTGGAGGGGAGACCTGCACCCCTAACCCACACCCGACCTCCACATCACCAGTGCTGTGGGTTCTGGATCCAGAGTGCCAGGCTCTGCCGCTTCTCAGCTGTGACCGCAAGTAGTGTTGTGACATGTCAGAGAGGACTAGTGTCCCGTCTCCCTGCCCTTCCTCCTGCCCTAGTCCCCATCACTGGTACCCACTCTTACCAGCCCCCACTCTGCCCTGGCCTGGCCGAGGTCCTCTAAGGATGCTGGCAGCCGGTGCAGGGGTCTCAAGCTCTCACTGCCTACCAGGGGATAAAGTCGAGGGAGTCCCCACCCAGCCAGCGATGCCAGGGGCTACCGACGCTACCTGATCCCACGGTTTACGGGAGCTGTGCAGTTAAGCCATTACTGTTCAGCCTCCATTTTCAATGGCGACGCCTAGTTGAAAAACAAATAAAACCACACTGGGGGTCTCGGAAGCAAGAGCTTGCCGGAGGGGTTCGGTGGAGAGCTCTGACCTTGGGAGGACGTCCTGACTCCTTCTGCAAGTGTCCACAGCCTCTGTGCACCAGCCTCAGTTTACCCTTTTGAATTTGAGTCTAGGTCACTGCGTAGCATGCTTGGCTTCGCCACCTCCAGGCCTGGATGCAGGCCACCTCTCACGTGGCCCGGCCCCTTCGGAGCCTTTTCCTTCCAGCCTCTTCCCACCTCCAGCACATCTGCCATCCCAAGCGGCCCACGCACAGCGTCTGTGTCCCCCCGGGCTTAGCCTGAGTGTACCCGTGACCCCTAAAATGTGCAGGGGCCATGTGGCTGGAACAATAGCGTGTCCTGTGCCTTCGAGGTGTGTGTGTGGGGGGTTGCATCTGGAAGCACAGCATCTGCGGCTCCCGGCTCCTTTAGGGGAGGGAGAGGGTCGCCCCTACTTTTCTGCAGTGGAAAGTGGGTCTGGGTTGTTATCTCAGTTTGCTTAAATGGGGACTTCGCTCCTCCTTGGTAGGTTCCAGAGACTTCCACGTCTGACTTTATCCCACAGATGTGACATGGCGGGCCCCTCGGTGAGGGGCAAGTGAGGGTGGCTGCAAATCTCCCCAGCTGGCGGGTGGCCCTCGCTCCTACACGAGCAGGTGAGTAAGGGAAAAGGGAGTGAGTCCTAGGTGCTGTGGAGAAATCAAGTCATTTCATGCTCGGAACAATCTGCAAAGGACAGTGTAATCACTGGGACCACCTTATAGACAAGGAAACTGAGGCTTGGAGAGACTTGCTGTTATCACATGGGTCTTAATTTATGACCTTTCTGGCTGCATAACCCATGATCCTCCCTTGGAAAGGAGAGCGCAAGGCATTAAGGGTAAGAAAAGTGATTTTTCCAGTGGTAGAAAATGGCAGAAAATGATTTGGGGGAGTTGCTGAGCGCCCCACCCCACGGCCAGGTACCATTGCAATGGCGGGGGCTGCTCCATGCTCTTGTTCCTCGGGAAGACGTGACCCGCATTGTCCTCTCGCGTCCCCCCACAGGCCTTAGCCCCTTTCGAAGCCGCTCTCACATCTCACTGGCTCACACTGGGTCCAGGCGCTCCTGTGGCTCCGGCTGACATGCTCCACAGGGGACAGCGCTTCTACCTGGAGCCAGTGCTCCTGGGCTCTGCGTACCTGAAACAGCCCCCGGGGTACAGGAGGGAAGCTGGATGAATCCCTGGGATTAGAAGACAGCCTAGCCCCCAGGAACTGAGGTTCCTCAGCTCGAAGTTGGGGGCATCTTCCTAAAAGTCTGTGAAGCCACAGTGCTGCCCCTAGGAGAGGTTAATGAGGTGACTTGTCAGAACCGGAAAAAAAAATTCTGAAAGGACTCAGAATTGGGTAAGGGACACCACTGATTCAGCAAGCAGCATCAGATGGACCCCTGCACCAGGGCGTGGTCACGAGGGCACAGTCGCGGGGGCTGAGGGACAGCTGGGGACAGCGTCTGATAGGCAGGAGTGGAGGAAATCTAGAAGGAGAAACCACAGGAGAGGGACACGGGGGACTGTCAGAGTCATGACGAAGCACATGCACCTCCAGACTGCATGTCAGGGCTGAGCATGGGAGGCCCTTGTGTGGGGACATCCTGTGACCATCCCTTGGTACTGGAAAGAAGTGGCATTTGGAGCGCAGAGGAGCACAGGGAAGAGGCTTTCACTAGCCAGCCTGCCTTCCTTCCAGTGCTCAGCGACCCACCCCAGGCACTGTTTACTGATGCGGTTTGCCTGTGATTCAGGTGCACGGAGACGCACAGAGAGTCACGGAGCAGGAAGTGAGTGCAGTTCAGGAGTTGGTGACAGGCTCCAAGAGGAGAGGGCACACAGGCTGTGAGAGAAGAGAGGGCACGGCTAGGGGGGGCCAGGGGGATCCCCAGTGAGAAACTTTGTTGCAATTTGTGGGGAGGAGTGGAAAAGGCAGGGCCGGCAGATGGCGGATTGGTTAGAGTGAAGGGTCTGGCGGCCCCGACTATCTTTGGCTTCTTGACACCTGGGCCTAGACAGGGCAGCACTGGCCTGACGGGTTAGGGAAGCTGGAGATTGGGACGTGTGCTCTGGATTGCTTGGTTTGCATGTGGAAAATGTGTTCCAGGTGTGTCAGGAACAAGCTGACCCTGGGGCTGGGGTGTCTTTCCTGAATCAGAAAGTCCCCTGGTGCTGGAGTATCTAGAAAGAAGGAAAGGACAGGGTCAGAGGCGCAAGGCCCGGAGAGGCAGGGTCTTCCTGGTGACGCATCCTAGGTCACGTTCTAGCTGTAGGTGACGCCGATCAGGCCCCTGGCTGACTTCAGACTCCACAGATTACAGCTCCCCCCACCCCCAGCATCTGTTTGGAGAAAGTGAAAGTGACAGATGAGGACAGGAGTGGAGTTAAAAGACAGCTGGAGTGTCCAGCGGGCTTCTGTCAACACGCCTGCCACCACCGACGAGGGCTCTCCGACGTGGCGAGACCCTTCTGTAGGCTCAAGGGGCCGCAACACTGGCGGAGACAAATGTGTGCTGCTTGCAACAACACGCCCAGCCCTGTGCAGTCAGGGGGCATTCCCTGTGCCAGGGCCTCGTTCTGTACCGGGCAGTCCAGGTCACGCGTATATGCGCATTCATGTGCACACACACCCGCACACCCAGGTGCCTGCCCGTGTGCACTGTGAGGTGAGGGATGGTCTTTCCTTTAGAATCCACCACGATCCTGGTTTGAACCAGCCAGATGTCCTGGGTTCTAGTTCCAGCAATACTGGACCAGAGGGAGAGTGAGTCTAGTCCAGCAGGAACCAGCACACAGCGCTTCTGTCCGAGGGTAGAGTCCAGCTTGTCCTAAAGGAGCTCAGCGCGTGCCTGGCTGTGGTTTCCGCCTTGCTCTGGGGCCTTCCTGGGATAAATGCTCGTTGGCACCTGTGGGTTTCATTCCGCTTAGCACCTGCCCCTCATCTCTAGCCAGAAGGCCCTGCACACCGCTTCCGGCCCCACAGAGCCCGAGTGTTTCCCTTGCGGTGGGTAAGTCACCACTGCTGGGCCCCACCAGCCCGGCTGCTGCTCCCCCAGCCCCTCCTCACTGCTCCCCACCGTCTTGAACTTGACGTCAGCACTTGGCATTGGAAGGTGTGAGTCTGTGTCACTGTCCCGTTTTAGAGCTAAGCATGTCAGAGACACCGTGACCACCTTTTCCAAAGTCCCACAGCATGGATGGTCATGAGTGGGACTCTAGACAGTCTTCTCTTTGACCTTGGGCCAGCACCTGTCACCTGCGCAGGTGGGGGCAGAGGTGGTTCTTCAGAGACGGACTACTGTCATTCCCTTACATCCCGGGTAAGCAGAGACCTGGACTTTGGTTAGGGCGAGGCAGCTGCTTGGGTGGGGGGGAGTCCTGCTCCAGAATTTTGAAGGCCAGGACTGCCAAGGGCACAGAGAAATGCCCCACTTACAATTGCCACCACACCGACGTCAGGAAATGGCATAATGGCATGCGGTACGTGCCTGTGAATCTAATGGGAAAATTGAACAGGAAATGATTCATGGGTGCTGTCTGACTTGACAGGGTGCATCCTGATTTTTTCTTTTGGGGTGGAAGGAGTTGAAGACAAGGGTCCTGAGCTGCAGCAGTGGCAGCGAGGCCCTGCCTATCTGCAAACTGGCTGTCACAGAGGGTTCTGGGCAACCCCGGACAGCAGTCATATCAAGATCTAGTGTTCACTGAGTGCTTCTTCGAAAGCAGGTAGCATCTCTAATCTCCCCAGCCTCCTTATAAAGCTGGTAAGATACACCCGTTCTATAGATCAGGAAACTGAGGTTCAGATTCTTGTCCAAGACCAGATCTGTTTTATCACAAAAGTATTTTTGTTTTCCAATATTGAGTATTGGATCTGAGGACTTCCCACTGAGCTATACTCCAGCAATTGTGTGTGTGTGTGTGTGTGTGTGTGTGTGTGTGTGTGTATCTTGAGACAGGGATTCATTGAGTCTCTCAGTTTCTCAGAGTACATTCAAATTTAGATCCTTCTGCTTCAGCCTCTCAGAGTGCTGGGATTATAGGCACGCACGACCACACCCAGATGCTGGTGTCTTTTTGTTTGTTTTGCAGGACTAGAGGTCCAACCCAGGGCTTCATGCAACCAGCCCTCTGCAGGGTTTTAGGCTGGATGCCTGGATCCTGACAACTAGTGTTGTCAAGTATAGACAGTGTGCTGGGTCCGGTCCTAGCTGCAGGGTTTCAAATGGCTTCCCTCTTTATGTGACTTTGCACAGCCCCTGCAACAGGCGGGACTGTCTGTCCTACGGAAGAAACCAGGCAGCCTGGAAGAAGGAACATATCCCTTGGCCAAAGCCACACAGGGCAGAACCACAGGCTTGCGTTCCAACCAACGGCCCGCAGAGTGGCGGACCGGCCCAGCAGGGCTGCTCCTCCTGGTCTCTGGTCTCTCCTTGGTGATTTTCCTGAAGGTCACCAGCCCTGCCGGGCCCTTCCAGCTGCAGCGAGCTCCTGGCCCCGGTGTCTGTGGGGCCATCCTATGGCTCAGTTCTCCCCTTGGCTCTACCTGGCTTTCTGCCGAGCTCCTTCCTGAGCCGCTGCTGGCCAGCTCCAGAACAAGTGGGGGCTCCTGTGGTCTCTCCAATCAAATCAAAAGTCTCTGCTAGTTCTCCAGGGTCCCCTTGTGCCCCAGCCTCATTTGTCACTGTTCCCAAACACCCATTCTGCTTGCACCAAGCTCATGGGTTTACTGTCCCCTTGTTCCTGCCGTCACAAGGCCCATTTCTCCCCACCACGGAGCTCTTTCCAAACCTCTGCTATACCGTTCATGTTTGCAGAGCCCCTGGCTGAGAAGACCTGTCCTTGGGGACTCAGGCCAGGGCCAGAGCTCCTCCCACATGTCATCATTCTGGGAACTGCTGGTTAACCTGATGTGGGTGGAAGCCATGAGACTTCCGGGTTTGGTGGTGGCAGAAGGTGGCATTAAAGTCCTGGAGTAACATAAAGTTCACTGAATGACTGTGCCCACTCTGCAGATGGAGGCTGAAGTCCAGGGAGACTCAGAGTCACAAAACTAGCAGGCTCAGCCTCTGATCTATTAGAGCCACCTCGGCCCTTTTGAAAGTCAGAGTCCAGTTGTTGGGGGACCGTGCCCTTGCAAATCATGCTCAACACGACAGGTGCCATGGAAACTGTGGCAAGCAGTTCTGGGAATGGAGTCTTCAAGGCTGGCAGGTGCCCAGGACGGTGGGAACAGTCCCTGTCTGCAGAGGCCTGGTTAATGGGTTCAGAGGCAGGGACGAAAGCATGGAAGAGTGAGGATGGGAAGTGAGTGAAATTGCTTTCCAATATGTTGGAATGACACAGAGACCACGCCGGTGGCAGAACTCGATGCAAGCGAGGCAGAGATGAGAGAGGAGGAAGGACTTCCCTCCAGCAGAGCCTCCAGACGCAGCAGGTCCAGGGTTGGAGAAGCGGGAGGAAGCCGTTCTGGGGCAGGGAGGGGGTGTATAAATGCCGGTTCTGGGCCCTGGCCTCCGGTGTGGCCCTGCTCTCCTGGCTCGCTCCGGAGATGCCTTGTTTCCTCACCCTGTGCTCCGGGTTCCAGTATCCCCAGTTCCATGACGAGGGACAGTGTCCCAGCTCGGGGCTCCTCCCGGCTGGGCATCTGGGGGCCACGCATTGTTTGTCATTTCTCATCCACCCGGCTGGTCCAGGATTTGTGCTGTGATTCTGTTTCCGTGGAGCAGGAGAGCCTGGAGGGACAGATGCAGCGGAGCACGGCTCCCTGGGTTTCTAGGCCGCTGGCTTACCAGGAACGAGAGCGACCCCAGAGCCCCGGCCAGCTCTCAGGTGTCAGGCGCGGGGAGGGCGGACTCGCCCCCGAGGAGAGAGAGGGAAGCCCTGGGCCCTGGCTGCTGCCGGCCTGGCCACGTCCCACACCTGCGGCTACCTTCGCCCCTGTCTCCGGTGTTCTCAGGGCTGGACCAGGCCCTGCCTGCTCTTCTCCCACACAAAGCTCCAGGTGGGACCTTCTCCCCACCTGCCCACTTCCTGTGCTGCTTGACAGGAGAAACTGAGGCCCAGCAGGAGGATCTTGTCCGCTACGTGGAGACATGGAAATGGGCCATGTGACTCCTGAGGCCAGAAAGCTGGCTGGAGCCCGGTGTGGATGGGAGAGGGCTCTGGGCAGCTGCTGTGCGGGGGGAAGAGCTCTCTTACCTTGCACTCAGGTGAGAGCTAAGAAGACCCAGCTCAGGTCAAGGCAAGGACTCCTTCTTGGTGTTCATAAACATCTATCAAATAAACAAATGGACCAAATAAAGAGATCAAGAAACTTTTTTCAAAATTGCCTCTCTAACAAGAGCAGATGAGCTGATGATATTCTCAGGGTCAAAACCTGCCAGGGAGGCTGAACGCTGGGGGACCTGCGGACACTGGGCAGAGTCTGGGAGGAGCAAGGAGCCTGTGCAGAGAGAGGAAGGTAGCACAGCTTAGGGAAGGCCAAGGGCGCCACCTCTGTGGAAGGTGAGCCAGGGCTGTGACGCAAGGGAAGCTGGCGGCCGTCTGAGGCCAGCCAAGCTCTCTGTCTGAAGGCGGTTCTCAGGGCTCCAGGGTGCCAGCTGCGCTGAGACCCTGGTTAAAGAAAGCTTAGAGAGAAAAAATGAAATAAAGAGACATGTTCTTGGGATAGCAGAGTGATGTGAAGTATGGAAATCTCCAGTGCAAGGACTGATCATTTCTTTCAAGAGTTAAGATACAGCTGGATGTTGTGGAGCACACCTGTAATCCTAGCTACTGAGGAGGCTGAGGCAGGAGGATTGAAAATTTGAGGCCAACCTGAGCAGTTTAATGAAACTGTCCTGAAAGTAAAAAAAAAGAAAAGGAAAAAGACCAGGATTCCCAGTTTGAGTCCTGGCAGTGTTATGAAAGAATTGTGTGTTTAGGACGAGTCACTACCTATCTTGGGATCTCAGTTTTTCATATCTGTGAAATGGGTTCAGAGTCAGAAATTCCTCTCTGGCCGTATGTCCCACCCGTGGGATCCTGTGGGGATCCACGCTCCTCGTGGTGCTGTGGGCCACAGCAGGTCAGAGCGCTGTCCCTGGCCCCCATGACCTGGGCTCTCTCATAGGCTGTGCTGGCCCTTCGCCACCCTCATCTTCCCTCTTGGCCTCCGTGTCCAGCTGCGGCACATTCCTCTGTGTACCACAGCTAATCGCTGTTAATACGAGCCGTGAAAATCACACCTGACACTGTCCGCATTGTGTGCTGTGTTCATACCCTTGCTTAACCCTGAACGAGGGCAGCTCTGAGGGGCAGATACTCTGACTGCTGCTAGTGGGGAAACTGAGGCTCAGCGGGGCTCAGGACAAGGAGTGGACAGCCCGGAGGGGAGGCCTGCTGCCCACCCAGTGCCTGGCCTGCATCCCCAGCTCGGCCTGCCACCTCACCTGTATGCCAGCCTGGCAGAGTTCAAGGCAGGCCAGCAAGCTGCCCAGGGCATCTGGAACTGGTTTTTCTGGCTCTCATCCTGAGCCTGGGGCGGTCACTGGCCCAGAACACTGAAACCGCTCTTTCCAGACCTGCTTTGTCCTTGTGGGCAGGGCAGGGCAGAGGCCCTCAGGCTGGTGCTGACATCTGAGATCAGTGACACTGCATGGGGGCGGGTAGGGCACAGGCAGCACAAGACCAGGGCTGGGCAGCCGTACTTCAGCTGAGGAGAGCTCAGCTATGCCCTTCTTGTCCTGGCCTCAGTTTTCCCACCTGGAAAAAGGGAGCATTTGGTGATGGTTCCTAACAGTTCAAATGTAGAAAGCAGTCAGCGCAGCTGCAGCAAAGGTATGTCCTGATACTGCATGAATAAGGCAGGGAGGTGTGTGTGTGTGTGCGCATGTGTATGTGTGTCTCTGTGTGTGTATATGTGTGTGTGTGTGTGTGTGTGTGTGTGCGCATGTGTATGTGTGCCTCTGTGTGTGTGTGTGTGTGTGCGCATGTGTATGTGTGCCTCTGTGTGTGTATATGTGTGTATGTGTGTATATGTATGTATGCATATGTGCTTATGTATATGTGCATGTGTGTATGTGTATGTGGGGGGGCAGGTAGACCATCAGGAGGCCAAGTCCCCATTCTGGCTGCAGCACCGACCAGCTGTGTGTCCACAAGGACTGTGGATTCCCTGTCTGGACACTTGGATCCTTAGGAGTAAATTCAGATTCCGGGACCGAAATGTCTCTAGAGTCCCTACGGCCGTGTGCCTGATTCTGCCAAGAGTGGCTCAGCTGTGGGGAGGAACACCTGGCTGGAACAGAGCTCTGCTCAGGGCCAGGGTCCTAGGAGAGACCCGCCTCTGCCTCGTGCTGGCCATGTGGTGCGGTGCCTGCCTCTTCCCAAGAAAGCCCAGTCTGAGTGCTCACAACACCATTAGGAACCCACAGGATGTCTTCATGTCTTTTTAAATTCAGAAATTAAAGCTGGGCGTGGTGGTGTGTTACTATAACCCCAGCATACAGGAGGCAGAGGCTGGAGAGTCGCTATGATTTCTAGGCCAGCCTGAGCTATATGGTGAGTTCAAGGCCCACCCGGACTACATAGTGATACTCTGTCTCAAAAGAAAAAAAAATCAAATTAAAAAAATGCTAGAAGCCAGGTTGAGTTGAATTGTTGTTCTAGCTGAGTCATAAAATATCACTCTTGAATGTTCTCAGTGAATGAAGGTGAAAGTGCCCCAGGCTCCTAAGAGCTGCATGTGGCCCTGCTTTTCCAGGGAAGAGCGGTGTGTGAGGGAGCCTGGAACCCAGAAGGGCCCTCCAAATGGCATGTAACATAATCACTGCCCCTCAGTGATGCCCATACCCTGATGCCCCGAAGCGCTGGTGATTGGGTTATATAGCAGAGGGCACTGAGGTGGCTGGGTAGCTGCCAATCAACTGACTTTAAAGTCATGATGATCCAGGATGGTCCTGCTCCTGAGTTGAGCCCCACAAGATCAGGCCAAGCCTCTGACCTCCAGGACCAATGGGGAGGGAGCTATGGGGTCCCCAGGGATGGCAGAGGCAGAAAGCTCAAACAGGGGAGTGACAGAGAGAAACTGGCCCCGTGGGTGACACCCTCGGGGGAAGAGCCATGCCCGGGCTGCACGGGAAGGTGGCCTGGAGTGACCTTCAGGCCCGCGCACCCCATCTTCTGCCATTAAACACATCTGCCGCAGGGCTGGCTGGGAAGGTCACCAGCACTGCATCCTGCATCCCGCTCTAGAACCTCACACAGACTTGGGGAGCCAAGGACCTGGCCAGAGATAGGGTGCAGGGTTAAGATGGCACAGCACTGTGTCACCCTGCGAAGCTCACAGTCTTGCAGGGGAAAAGCCATCACATCCACAGGGCAAAGGCAGTGATGTAACAGCAAACAGGAAACGCAGAAGGCACCCAGGACTTGGAGGCAGAAAGCGAACTATTTTCGTCAAAGGGTCTGGTCAGATAATTCCTCCTAGTACCAGGCCAATTGCCTGTTATGCTTATACAATTTATATAGGATTTTAAAGCAGAAACTAGTACAGAAGCAGAACAAGTAGTTGATCGGTTACATATATCATTATTCCTGATTGGCTAAAGCAAGTTCAAACTCAGGATAAGAATCCATCCATCTGGGGTAAGGCCAGTGAGACACCTACTTGGAATGTGCATTAAGTTAGGGTGCTGTGCCCGCCTAGGACAAACAGATAAGAAGCAGACTGGTACCTAGGGAGGGCATCAGTTCAGGAGGATGAAAAATAAATTTGCTCATGGCCAGCGGTGTCCTACCTGCGTTTCAGTCCTTTTATATTCCTGTCCCAGCAGTAGCAGGTCACAGAGCCATCGGTCGACGGAGGGGAGAGGTTGACAGTCCTCACCCTGGTCTTTATCTGCCCCAGCACCAAGCCTCTGGGTCAGAAATGTTTACACTCCAGAATGGGTTCCAACCCTGGGCTGACGGGGAGGTCAGTGGTAACGTATCTCCATGGCAACGTAACATATTCCATAAGGCCGGTCCTAAGTGCTAGCAAGAAAATAGGGGCCCACTTCGGATTAAGACATGTCACACTTGGGCCGGGGAGTTAGCTCAGTGGTTCCGGCGCCTGTCTTACAAGCGCAAGGGCCCGGGTTCGATTCCCCGGTAACCACATAACAATACTGGGCGTGGAGACCCACACCCAGCAGCAACCAGTACCACATACCACAGTGCCGGGAGTGGTGGCTCACGCCTGTCATCCCAGCACTCGGGAGGCAGAGGCAGGAGGATTGTGATGTGAGTTGGAGGCTGAGCTGAGGGCCAGCCTGAACCACAGAAGCGAGACCCTGTCTCAAAAAAACCTAAAAAAAAAAAGACATGTCACACTTACTTGTAAGTTCACCCACGCTACATTTCCCTTTTCCGTGACGGGACGGGGTTAAGAGGGTGAAGGGGACAGCACAGGAGCGGGGTGGGGGCTGCTTGGTTTCCCAAGGCCTTGAAGATGTGATGTTTCTTGGAGGAGATGGAAGGGCACCGTAGGAAGAGGAAATAGAGTGGAAAAGTCTGAGGCAGACATACAGATATTTGTTTATTCGTTCCTTCAGTAAATATGAGGCGTGATCAGAGAGTCCAGGGACAGTTTACATTTTTAAAAATTGATGACAGTAGAAGTCACATTTCCATGACTCTCCTGCAGACCGCCCGCCTTGCTTCCCACACACTTATCCCACCCTTCTCGCCCCTTTCTGAAGCCGTTCTGGAGGTTCCTCTTCGATCTGTGTCTGTAGTTGGCTGTTACGGCTGCTTGAATCGATTCCAAACATTAACCTTTCACGGTCATTTCTACTTTGAGAAAGAGCCGGAAGTTGCATGGTGTGAGATCCTGCGGGTAAAGTGTGGAGCACACACGCGGTAACGTTTTGTGTCTTTCCCCCGGCTGATACTCGGTAGCAGTATTGGTGTCCATGCCATGGACTGCTGGGTGCTGCTCGCCGTGCACAGGGAGCCTGAGAGGAAGGAAGGTCAGCCCAGCCTTTGCAGACCTCAGAGTCCGGCCGGGTGGACTTTCACGGACACGTGTTCCCAGCAGGAACGCCTGGAAGTGCCGACCCTGGGGATGGACTTCCCCATGTCGGGCGGAGGGGAAGAAGCGAGGCTTGCTGTGGCGTCTGTCTCACGGGGCCGTCGAGGGAAACCACGAGGAAATGCACCTAAGATGTGTGCAGTTAGTGCCAAGCCCCAGGCACGGGGTGGAGCGCAGCGCCAGCTGGTTTGAGAAGTGAGACTTCTGCTCTCAGACAGAACTTCCTGCTCACAAGGACGTGCAAGGCCCTGGCTGGCAGTTGTCACATAGAGAAAGCAAAGCGACTGGCAAGGGCCACGGAGGAGGGAGGGCAGTAAAGGCTGAGGAGGAGAAGCCGTAAAACCTAAAATAGGTCACACTAAGCCCCGGAGTGAGAGGGTGGTAAAGGGAGACACTCGCGCAGACTCCATCCAGACGCAGGGAGATGGAGGCTCGGTCAGGCTGGGGCTCGGGAGGAGACCATCAGTGTGAAAACACGGGCTGTCACCAGCCTCCAGTGCCAGGTACTCGTACACGCAGGAGCCCCCAGGGGGAGGCACTGAGTTTAGAACGAAGCTCTCTGCCCAGGAGGGCTGGGCTGCTATGCCATCTTGCTGGGCTTTGAACACAGGCTGTCTGGCTATCAGTCACTGGCTCAAAACCTTTAAGCTTAATGGCCCTTGGTAAAAGATCTGGACCCCAGAATGTTTATTGTTTGTCTCCGTGGGCGGACACCATGTGTGGCCTGTGCCGTAGGGATGCCCGGTGACTCCCTGCCCTCTTCAGCAGGTCCCAGAACATGGCCCCCTCTGGTGTGTGTGTGGGGGGGTCCTGCAGGACAAGAGCCCAAGGCCAGACCCAGAGCCCTCGGCGAACTCATGCTGCACAGGAAACGGCGCTGACATCCATGCTGTCTGCGAGCAGCTGATGGGAAAGTGCACCACGCTTTGAAGATGACAGCGTTGTGGCTTTTCTGGCCTAACAAGCTCAGACCCTGCCGGCTTCTCCTATAAGACAATGTGGCGGCAAGAGGAAGGGGTTGTGCTCACCTGTGTGTCTGTCCAGGCGGAGCCCGGCTGGGTGGGGGATTGCAGAGCCACTGCAGGCGGCAGCGCAGAGACCCAACCAGCCCCTGGCACCAGCCTAGGCCTGAGAGGCACAAGGCCCCGCCGACCTTGGCTTTCCATCCAGCACCCCAAACTTGCTCCTGACAGGGTCTGTGCAACCGCTGATGTCTCCGCTGTGGGATGCTCCGCGCCTGGAGCCTTGCGTGACCCCCTCCTTCCCTTGGATTTTCATTCATCTTGCTCCCCTCCGCGGGGTCATCTTTCCTGGCCACGCTCAGCAGAGAGGGCCCGGGAGCTATCCTTCCACAGGAGGCACTGCACTATGTTTATTTTGTTTTGTTACCATGTAAAGTCTGTTTCCCTGTCTAGATTGTGAGCTCCTGAGCTTTCTGCCTTCAGTTCCAGCAATGTCACCCAGCCCAGTGGGCGACATTGCTTGTGGCACACCCACTGTGCGCCGTTTGTTTTATTTGGTTTATTACAATCTGTGCACACCATGCCCCCCCTTCA
Organism: Petromus typicus; assembly: GCA_004026965.1. Lineage (NCBI taxonomy): Eukaryota > Metazoa > Chordata > Mammalia > Rodentia > Petromuridae > Petromus > Petromus typicus. Next base: position 19,384 of record PVIR01011232.1, read on the forward strand.
AGAGTAAAGGATTTTGGCATAGATCTCTTTCCCACTGAATAAATCCCTCTCTTCTCTCCAAAGCAATTATAAGGATGTGGCTTTAGGAAAACAAACAGGCTTTCATAATTCAACAACACGAAGACAAATAACCCAATTAAGAGTGGGCAAAAGGTTTTAATAGATACTTCAGCAAAGGAGATAAACAAATGACCAGTAAGCACATGAAAAGATGCTCGGCATCATTAGTCACTAGCGAAAGTTAAATTAAAACTGTAGTGAGAGATTTCTTACACCCAGATGATTATGTAAAAAACAAACAAAAACAAAAAAACAAAACACCTGGCCACACCAAGAACTGGTGAGGACTTGGAGAAAGTGGAACTCTAGTAGCACCGTACAAGGTACTTTGGAACTAGTTTGGAAAAACTGTTGTCCTGCAACCCAAGGAGTTCGTGAGTATTCACAGCAGTGTCGATTCCTAAATGCCCCCAAATGGAAGCAGCCCCACGTCTGTCTGGTCAGAATCATGGTCTACAAACAGAGAATATTTGCTCTATGGAATCATCTTTCACAGTTAAAAAAAAAAGAACAAATAGATCCCTAACACGTGCTACAATGTGGATGGACCTCAGGAATATTATCCAGGTGAGAAAAACCAGATATGGAAGACTACGTGCTGAAGGATTCTATTTTTATAAAAACAGGAAGCTGATCAGTGGCTGCATGGGGCTGGGAATGGGAACAGGGTGATTGTTAGGGTCATTCGAGGGTGGTGGAAAAATTTCTAAAATTACACTGCGAGACTGTTGGACAACTCTGTAAAACTGAATTAAAAATCACTGTTTTTTGCCCTTCAGGCGGTCATTTCTATGACATCAGTTATACGTTAATGTCACTTTTAAACAAGATATATATTTTGCCCATTAAATGTCTTCAAAGGGAAATAATTAAGAAGTGATTGGGAAAGCTGAGGATTTAGCTCAGGGTTAGAGAGTTTACTTTGCATGAGTAAGGCCCTGGCTTTGATCCACAATAAATAAATAGATAAAACAGAGTCTTGGTGGGAGCCTTTGACCTCTGACCTGGAAGTACTAGAGAGTCCTATGGAAAAGACTAACTTTGGAGCTGCAGTGAGGACTCTCCATTCTGCTCTTTGCTTGACAAGTCATTTAAGCTCTCCTAGCCTCAGTTTCTTCATCTATGAGATGGGGGCAATAACATCTACTCCTAGGACACTTTTGACAATTAAAGGAGGGCTGGCAATAAAAGGCTAAGATGATCCTTGGCACAGAGATGTCCTGTCATACATGCTTGGTCCCTGGTGGAGAGCCACAGCTGAGTGCTGGCCTCACTGAGGAGATAATGGTAGTATATGGGGGTAAAAGGGATTAATTCATTCAGCTCGGTGCCAAGCCCTGCCTTGGGCTCGGGACTATAACAGTGTATAAGACAAGTTTGTGCCCTCAAGGAACCGAGTGTATAGAGGATGGCATCATTTGCCAGGTAGCTGTGCCCTGGGGAGATCCTGGCAGAAGCCTGAGGTTCAGGGTGTGGCCTGGTCCGGAAGGAGACCCGTGAGGTTCAGAAGCGTCTCGACAGTCCTAGTTAACCAGGGGTCCCGGGGACGGAAGAGGAGGAAGATGGTCCCCAGCTGTGTCTCAGCCCCACAAGTCCACTCTCCTCCTGGAGAAGGAGATGAAAGAGCAGAAGGAAATCTCAGACCCTGGCGCTGGCGGAGCGCCTCAAGGTCATCTTGCCCAGTCACTCTCCTGCCTGCAAGCTGGACTTCAAAGGCTCTGGGCAAAGGAAGCAGCAGCTCCCTTGCTGTAAGTCCCTTTGAAGACAAGCTGTCGACAGCACCACTTCGTGACTCGCACAGAGAGTGGAAGTCGAGTTTGAGGAGCCTGAGATGCCGGCAGCACTCAGGCCGAAGGCCCTGAATGTGGGGTGGGAGGAAAGAGAGTGGGGATGCAGAGCTTGGGAGCCGGATCCTGCCTGCCAGTCCTGGGCAAGAGGCTGCAGCCATGTTCCCAGCAGCCACCACACCGGAAGTGGCCTCAAGAAGCTACTTAGTGCCAGATTCCCCCAGTTTCCTCGGGTAGGTCCTCTGGGAGGTACGACTGCTCATCCCCCTGTTCCCCTCAGCACCCCAGATCTCTGAGAACTAAATGACACACAGGGTAGGATTCAAGGTCAGCTCTGTCTTCCCCACAGAGCCACATCCTGCTTGTCCAACTTGTTCCATCTCTGGTACACTGTGCCACACTGTGGTACCTATGGAAGTTCTGCATTTACATTTTTTAAAAAAAGAATATTTCTCAAATACTTTGTTATATTTTTAAATATGAGACAAATTGAAATCGCAGCATATACTGGACACAAGTTTAAACATGATCTCTAAAGAATAGTGATTCATCTGAGCAATGCCACGTAGGGTTGATCTTTCAAGACTTTCTCCCAGGCCCCAGAACTCTGTTTTGCATAGTTGATACCACTTTGAATATACCATATTGAGCCTTTCTTTTTTTCTTTGCAAATTGTGTCATAAACATTTCCTTTGCTATTTCGAATTCCTTGTAAACATTTGGCAGCACAATCTTCATCAGTCTGAATGAGTTTATTTAACCAAGCTCCTGTACTTGCATATCTAACTCTCCCCCATTTCTTTTTCAAACAGCCTTTAAACATCGCCTGACAGGTGAGGCGGATACAGTGTCTCGCTCTGCATTCATTCTGACTCGCACCCACACATCTGGCCTCTGTGCCAGTTGTTGGTTAGGCAGAGAAGCGAAGGGCAAAAGCAACAGCCGGACACCTGCTTGGGGCTTCACGTACCTCTTCCCTTTTGGCAGCCTCTTTCCCACACTCGGAGTGGTGAGCTCTGCCCTTATACTTTATCCTGGAGAAATCAAGGCTCAGGGGCGCTGGGCCGAGTAGAGCTGGATCTGTCTCAGATCTGCTGAGTCTCTGCCCCTGGCGGCTCCTTCTAGGTGGGATCAGAAGCCCTTGGGTCTTTCCAGAGGGATGTCTGCTGTCTCCACCCACTCGACCTCTGTGCAGGGGGATCCGGAGCTCAGGGCAGGGGTCCCCAGCCAGGCCTCCATCTGGGCAGATGGATGTCCCCGAGGGAAGTTCCCACAGGTTTTTGTGTGTCCTGCACCATCTCCCCCATCCTCCTATGAATCCACTCTAATTCCTATGAATTTTTTTAACAAAGTGAATTCTTTACTATTTTGTTTTCGTTGTTTTTACTCTATGTTTCGTTAATAGTGAATAGCTTGGCAGAGTCCTCCTGGTGTGTTACAATACCCAGACTGAGACTCACTGGTTCGGAACCCGGAGGAAAACCAGGAAGGAAGCTGCAAAGGTTTCAAGGCTGCCAAAAATAGCCCTTGGGAAACTTCTACCCTAAAGCACTTGCATTTGGATCAGATGAGAAGCCTTTGCTTCCTTAATCTGTAAAACAAGCACAATTTTTTCCTGCTGAATCTTGATAACAGGCAGTACTTGTAGGTTAAAAAGGGTTATGACAGAGAATATTATTTGGTTGATGTGCAGGTGACTACATTTCCCAGATTTCTTAGCAGTCAAATGTGTCACGTGACTGGTTTCAACCAATGGGATGTGAGCACATGGAACAACTGCCACTTGTAGTCCAAGACAATTAAAAGCACATGTAAAATTCTCCACACTTCCCTGTACCTCTGCACGGAAGTCTTGGAATCTGGGGGTACTATCATAACAAAATAAGGACACCTTTATCAGTCCAGGTCCCTGAGTACCTGGAGTAGAGCCACCTGCCAACCTGTGCCCAACATGCAACATGAGAGAGAAAGGGAATATTGCTGTGTAGAGTCCTGAGATTTCCAGGCAGATTTGTCCGTGCAGTCTCGCCCGCTTATTCCTGACCAATGCAGATCCCTAGCACAGGGCAGGCACTCGTGCTTTCTCCCTCAGTGGCTTAGATGGATGGAAATCATGCCAGCATAGAAAGGGTAGGTACAGTGGAGGAAATCTCACCAACCTGAGAATTCTCTTCTGTTCTGATAAGGAGAGGCCTGAAAGGCAGTACGTGCCTAGGTTCTGGGTGGAACCAGCAGAAAGTGTTTGTGGTTAATAGCGACAGATGATGACTAAGAGAGCTGCTGTCAGAGGTCTCAGGACCTGACTGTCTGAACGGGGCCCTTGGAAGTGCTGTCTCCTACCTTCCCTCCGAGGCCCTAGCACAGGCTCTTGGATCACTGAGTCCACTACCTGGGAAGAGTACTTCCCCGAGAACTGCACAGAACAGAACGCTTCCAAACCTGTGCTCTCAGTACTGAGCGTGTGCTTGGAGATGGTTCCTAGGGACGGGAAGTAGAGTCTGCGATGAGTAGATTTTTCCACCTGCCTGACCAGGCACTGGTGCCCAGCTGTTTGTTGAAACACCAGCCAGTTTGCTGCCTTGAAGATATCTTATGGGTGTGATTAGCATTGACAGTCAGTTGACTCTGAGGGAAAGTGATGACTGTCCACCACGGGTACCTGCCAGTGGGTCTCATCTAATCGGTGGCCGGTTTTAAGAGCAGAAACGGGTGTCCTGAGTAGTGCAGACTGTGACATGGAAATATGGCCAGAGCCGCAGCCTGACCTACGCATTTCAGACTTCCCAGCCACCATGACTGGAGAGCTGATTCCATATCTCATCCATCTCTTTTCTCTGCCTCGCCCCCTCTCTTTGTTTTTCTATTTCTCTGGAAAAGCCTGACAGGGACCCTCTTTCAAGTTCCAGGGGCGGCCTCGAAGACTGTGCTGTGTTAAGGAAGATTCTGAGGCCGCCTCTAGGTTCGGTGACTGATACCTCAGTGAATGCAAGTTCCGTCAAAGCAGAAAACGTCAACTTACCACATCCCCAGGACCCAGGACACCACCTACTCCAAAGCTGTGCCCCGCGGTGATCTGTTGACTGAATGAATGATCTTTTAGCAGTGCCTACCGCGGGCACAGCACAGGCAGAATCACACGACTGCTGACTCGTCTGACAGATGCGAAGATGGGAGACCCCAGGGCACTTTCCCAGGGTCACTCAGTTACTAACCAGGTGGCAATGCAAGTGTTAAACACACATCAGGCTGTCCTGCCCCTAAGTTTCTTTTATCTCGGCTCACAAAGGATTTGAAGGAGAATGGAGTTATTACAGATGAGGGTCGTCTGCTGGAAAAGGAGGCTCCAACCCCGATTTGTGGAGATGACTGTGGAGACTTCCAAGGTTCTGACGAGACAAGCTTCTCGGGCATGACACCCTCTCGGGTCCATGCAGTGAAGCCCAGGAGCCATCTGTTGTAGACGGTGCTCAGGTCCCCAGGGGCTCCCTAGGGGAGGCCCGATATTGGTTCCCTTGTTCTCCGCACGTGCTCCTGCTCTGCCCGGGCTGGGCTGGGACCAGGCACCTCCCACAGCTGCCCTGGGGCCCCCTGGGTCTACTGATGGGGGAAGGGGTGGGTGACCAGCCGGGGAGCTGACAAGGCCCAGGCGCTCTCCTGGGCCTGGTGCACTGAAGGACTGTACTGAAACATCGAGTGATGGAAGGGATTTCCAGGGCAGAAGGAGACAGGAATGGAGGGGAGACTGGGACTCCCAGGCCCTGTAGATCTGAGCAGGCTCCTCCCACCTGCCGACTGTGGGGGTCATGGTCACTGTGTCTATTCTGTCCTCCCTGCTGGCCTCGCTGCCGGCTATATTCATTCTCAAAGTGCAGGGCCGGCTTCATGACAAGAGGGTGGCTCCTTGTCCTTTTCTCTGTCCCCACCACACTGTGGCTCTATCCCACTCCAAACCAGGCTGCAGTGTGAGTTTGAGTCTGGGCCCCGGCAGATGTGAGACCACTTGGAAGGGGTTCCAAGCCTTTGTGCCTGCATCTGCGGAAAGTGGGTGAGAATAATTCTTGTACTGCAGGTAGTTTATGGATTCTGCAGGTGAACGTTAGCCAGGCTGGTACACAGTAAGGGTTCAGCTACCATCAGCTGCCATCGTGGTGGTGGACAGCTAACACAGCATCCACCACCATATTCCCCACCACCGCCTGTGACCCCCATCACCACTGGTGAGGTGTGCTGACCAGACACTGGTACCCATTTCTCAGGCCACGTGAGGTTCGGCAAGGCTGAATGTCCTGCTGTGGTGATTCAGCTAATCAGAGATACGTTTTCCTCCAGGTTCACTGCATACACCCGGGAGGAGATGTCCCCAGTACCCCGGGGAGGGAGGAGGGAATTATGCTCGGAACTCCCCTGTATTTGTTGTAGTGCTGGGAACTCTGCCACCAGCCAGCATTCTGAAAACATCTGCCAGTGAAGCAAGAAAAGTGATTTTGACTTCTTTTCCCTGATTTTCAGAAGGTGACATTGCTTTCTGACACCTGAGATAAGATGCTTCTGTGTGTGTGTGTGTGTGTGTGTGTGTGTGTGTGTGTGTGTGTGTGTGTGTGGCTGTGTGTGGTGGGAGGTCCTTGCCTTTTGCTTTCCCAAAGCCAGGGCTGAGCGCAGCTGACCAGGGAACCACTAGTGACCTTGTAGAGTCTGTGCCTTGGGACCTGGAGCCTCCGGTCCCAGCCGGACATGACTCATTGTATCATCTAGAGTCAAACCTGAGCCTGCTCCTTGCAACTGCTAGCCAAATCCTGGGGTCCGTCCCCCTGGGTGTAGAGGAGACAAACTCATTTCAATCTGCACAGAAGTGAAAGAGGATTAAAAAGTTAAATCTGTGGTCAGAGGAAAAAGAAGTTCATTGAATGCACTTCAAAGCCAAATAGAAATGACTTCCAGATCCTCTGCTGGCTGCGGATTACCCTTGCCTGGATCCCCATCTGCCTGCGTGGATTATCTGAGTCTATGAGCACATTGTGTGGCTCCAGGAGGGACTGGGTCTGGCCTCTCTGCCAGGGCAGAACCCGACCCGGGCAGGCGGGGAGGAGTCGCCCCCTGTCGGGTGCCAGAATGTGTCCAGCGGTTGTGGGGAGAGGAGGGAAATCAGTGCCCTTTGACGAAGTTCCAGGTGCTGCAGTAGAGGCAGCTGATCTGGAAAGGAGCTTCCATTCTACAGGGAAGGTGGTCAGAGAGGAGCAGGCGCTAACCGGCCGAGAGTGCTGGATCCTGGCGAGGGTTCACCAGCGAGCAGGGAGGACGGGATGGCGCAGAGGAGGAGAAGTTCTTAGCGCAGATGAGAGCCCTCACCACCAGCTTCAAGGGCTGTGGCTGCTCAGGTGTCCATTAATCTGGGAGTTCTGCAGACAGGACAGGTGGTCACACCGAAGAGGGAGTCGGGGATACTCAGCGAAGGGCACGGTGACCAAAGTCAGGGCTCAGAGCTCAACAAGGCCTTGTTAGATCGGCAGGATCTTCTTGCCTCGAATATGAAATTTAAAAAGTGATAGATACTCAGCTCCTTCTGAAGAGGGCTTTTGTTTTGCTAATTGTAGGAAAGTTACCATTCATGGTGCTTCCAAAAGTACACTTGTGGCCTCCCGGGAGCTTCTGCAGGCCCACTTCTAAGTCAAGTTTTCTTACTTGTAGCCCTCTGATTTTCAACTTGCCTGAGATGTAGTCATTTCGTGTGTGCAAACTCCTAGAGAAAGAGTCCCCAGGGTGACCCCATCCCATCCTCTCCTGGGGGTATTCCCCAGGGCTTTCTGGCTTTGCTTTACCATAAATGCTGCTTTCCACTTTCCTCTATGGTCAGTCAACTCTCTGACTTGTATGTCCTTCTGGGTAGGGGGAAGAACTCACTCGCCGGATGGTGACTCTAAACCCTCTTGTATGGATGTTGTCATGTAGTTCCCATAATGCATCTATTATTTTTCCGTTTGTTGATTTGTTTGTTTTGTAGTATCAGGGATCAAACCCAGGACCTTGCACTTGCCAGGCAGGCAGCAGGGTCATCACTGAACTACTATCCAGCCTAAAACTTCTCTTGTCACCTCTGCTTCTCAGATGAGAGGCCCAAGCAGGGGGAGGTAATTTGTCAAGATCATGAACCTGGAAGCAAGGGACACTGAAGAAGAGGTATGCACTGGAGAGAGAGAGAGCTGCAGGGACACAGTGATTCTGTGAAGCTGAGGGCCTGGGTAGGGGGAGCAGTCTGCGGAGCACACAGCCCATGAGGAGGACTGCAGTTTAGGAGTACACACTCATCGGCTGTCTATGGATGCCCCAGGAGTGTAGGGACCTGGAGCAGCACTGCAGGGCAAGGAGGACTTGGAGACCTTGGGGGATGAAAGGACCCCACATCCAATAGGGGGACTGTGGGGATGGCTGAGTCAGGTCACTGTGTCACCAGGGGAATCGTGCTGGCTCTGTGTCTGAGAGAGTGGAATACACAGAACCTACTCCTTTCCCGGCCTATGCAGGCTTAGTGCCCTAGCACAAGGCCTGGGTTCAGAGCCACATTCCACTGTGGGCGTGGACACAGGTCTCAGCCTCCCTGAGCAGGTGCTCCCTCATCCCTAGCATAATAATGCTGTGGGTCTGGCAAGCTGCCTTCTCAACACTCTGAGCTACTCGTGTTAGTTCAAATATTCACCCACCATTAGGAACCCTGTTTACATAGGGAATGACCCTAGTTAGCTCAATTAAACATGGCCATGGTTGCCAGGGACTGGCCAGGAGTCCAAGACTAAGCCAATCAGCATATAGTATTCCGTCCAATGGTCCAACCAGATAGAAGGAAACAGTACTTAGCGTGGTTATTAGTGACTCAGTCACTTCCTCCTTTCTCTTTCCTATTGAGTGTTGCTGGCAGCCATCATGTGCACAGGAGGATCTCAGCATGGAGACAAAGGCAGTGCTTAGAGAGAGAGAAAACTGAGACAACGTCTGAGAAACACAGAGTCCTGATCATCCCACTGGTCACCAGCTCAAAAACCTACCCAACCTCTGGGCTCTGTTCCCTGATGACAAAGTCCTTAGGGGGCCTGGGGAGTCGCTCTGTGTCAAAGTACTTGGGTTCCATCACTGTGGTGGGGGTCTCCACCGCTGAAGCCAAATGGGGGCCCCCGCTTCGATTATTGCAGCCAAATAGCTGCAGACACATTTTTTTTTGCAGCAGCAGCACATTTGTGTTTTCATCTAATCAGTTAATAGGTGCTTATTGAGCATCTGTTATGTCCCCAGGAGGCAATGGGGTGCGTGGGGAAGTGGCAGTAAATGAGGAAAGGAGTCTCACGTGGGATCAGTCTCTAGCTGGGGACAGAAGTGGTGAGTGAAGAGTGAAACAAGAGAGTATCCGTGACAGAGGCTACAGGAATACAACCCAGGGGACTTGGGAGGGAATGAAGAGGGGATATAGAGGCAGGGACTGTCGCCAGTCAGAGAGGATCCTAGCAGCCTCTAGGAGGAAGCAACATTTGAACTGAGGCCATCAGGGTGGCCGCCATGACAGCACCATTCCACCCCGTCTCCCATCCTCCCTCCTGGGGCCCAGGATGTGTCAAGACCTTTCCCACAAACACACATACACACGCATGTGTACACACGTGTGCCCAGCCAGCTCCTCATGGTCACTAGAAGTTGTCAGAGGGAAGCCACATCTGCCAACAGGAGAAAACGAGCTGATGCTGGGGGGCGAGCTGGGAGTGGGAGCGGCCCTGGTGCTTGTGCTTGACCCTGATGGCAGGTCTGGGGCTGGCACCTGGTGCCTGCTGGGTGGTAGGTGACATTCTCAAGACCCAGAGCTGAAGGTGAGTTCTGCTTCTACCTGTACCCACCCCTTCCTGTGCCCTGGAGCGGTGCAAGGAAGTCACTGGAGGGGAAGGATTGACTGGCTTCTCTCCACTGACCTCTTAAAAATTTGTCCTTCCCACCACGAGATCAGGAGCCGGATCCTTGTGACAGGTGCCGACCTATTAGGTTCCCTTCCCCTTTCCTAGGGGCCCAGGCAGCGGTAAGAAGAACAGTGTGAGGCTGGGACTACTCACCTTAGAAAAGGGACACCAAAGCAGGGGAGGGGAAGTCACGACCCTGGGACCCACAGCCTGGAGATGGCACAGCTGGGCTCGAACGCACACCCTCCGCAGTCTGGGCAGGCAGCAGATAAAAAGAGAGCTGAGTCTGAGGGTCGTGCTGGGTAGAAGTGGCTCCGCAGGCAATAGGGCATCCGAAGCCCACCCAACTGGGTCTCCTGCTCCCTGGAGGAGGCCGGATATTCTGTGTTGAACATGTGGCTTTATTATCACTAAGATGGGGTGAGACCAATTCAACAGGAGAGGACAGTCTTGGAGAAGACAGCATGCCACCCTTCATGCCCAGGAGGGCAAGTCACATGAGGGTGGGCACGCGGCAGAGGTGAGGGGGACATGGCAAGCCCTCGACTGCAGTTTTCCCAGGCAGCTCACGAGCGAGTGAGCGGGCGGAGCAGGTGCAGGATCGGTTGTCTGAACTGAATCAGCAGCTCTGTGGTGTAGGGCTGCAGGGGGTTGATGAAGCTGGAGATGGCCCATCCCAGTTCCAAGCGGGCAACTAGCACATCGAAGGATATTCTCCTCTTGGGAATAGCTGGCCATCTCCGGGAGGAGCATCTCCCAGCCACCATAAGGCTCCCAAAATGTCAAAGCACCCAGAACGCGGACAGTAATAAAATGCAGTTAATGCCCATCTCAGAGCCAAGAAGCACTTTCTTATCTGCAGTGTTTGCAAAGGAAGAAAGAAAAATGTTTGCATTCCAAAAACAATTGTCGAACAAGCCGCCTTGCAGTTCAGAAGCATCCGTTAGGCTGATGCTGCTGGGAGGAGGGGGAGGGCCACCCCAACACAGTGGCAGGGAAACAGAGGCTGGAGGCTCCCAAGGATAGAGCTTCAGCTTGTCGCAGTGTCGCTGCCCACTCACAGTGACCCTGTCTACCGGCCTGTGTGAGCTGAGGCTCGGTGCAGTGCAGCCTTGGGGTCACAGTGCCAAAGTCTGGAGCCTGGTGGCCTCTGTCACTTAGGGGCTTAGTGACCTTGAGCAACTGACTAAGCCTCGCTGTGCCTCAGTGTGAAACCTGAGCGCCTGACAGGAGAGGCTCCGCGCATGCGCAAGGCCTATTCTCCTCGTAGGAGCCTCTTCCCTGGGCTTTGCTGTCCCGAGGGCGGCGGCGGACAGTCGGGCAGGCCGGGCTGGAAGGCGTGCACACCCACGGGCGGAGACCTGGCTCCTGGCACCCCATTATCGGTTATCGTCTCGTTTCCCTCCCTCTCCTTTTGCACACGAGGTTTTCAGTCTACCTCCTTGCAAAGTTTTATATATTCTCAACTTCAAAGCCCCAGGCAATCCAGAAAGGCAGAAGAAATAGAAAAAAATCTCTTCCCTGGAGTGTTATCATCAGGAAGCAAGTGCTGACCGCTGCAGACCACATAGGCGCGGGCGCTCACACACACACACACACACACACACACACACACACACACACACACACTCTGTCTACACAAATTGGAACAAATCAAACACTCTGCTCTGCCATTTGCCTCTTTCACTCGGTGACAGCAGCAGAGAGCTTTCAGTATCAATGAACCTGGACACGCATCACCATGCCAACCCCAGGAGGACTCCACTGCCCAGCTACTCACTGCGTCCAGCTGTGATGAAGGGCTGGGGCCCTCCTTTGAGGAGGAACACTATTAATCACACTGCAGGGGTTGGGGGTGCAGCTCAGGCATACAGGCCTCACCCAGCCTGTGTGAGGCCCTGGGTTCAATCCCAGCTCCACAAAAATAAATAAACAGCTGGAGTAACTTGCCCATGGGTTTGGGATTATCCTTAGGAGTAGAAGGTTCCAGTCCATTTGGTGTATTTGTTCATTCATTCATTCCTCCTATTCCTTCATTAATTCATTCAAGGGCATTACTGCACATCCATTATAGGCAACGTAGTCATCCGGGCGCTGGCGTTATGGCTATGAGGAAGGCAGGGCCAGGCACTGGTAGGTAGAGGACAAAAATATGTAGCAAATTGCAAATAACAGAGCACTTTGCCATTGTTTACTGAGGACAAGGTAGAAGACACTGTCCTAAGCGTGGTTGGCACTAGAGGCTGAACATCTCCAATAATCCTAAGTCTGAAATGCTCCAAAGTTCCAGTGCCAATATGATAGTAAGAATGGAAAATTCCACACCGTGAGACTTTTGTTTCCTATACAAAATTATTCCAAGTGTTATATAAAATTACCCTGGGCTGTGTACATACGGTGCGTATGAAGCATAAATAAATGTTGTTTAGTCTTGGTTCCCATCTTCAGGGCATCTAGTTGTGTGTGTATAAATATGTTAAAATCTGAAGTATTTGCAGTCCCATGAGGTTGGATAGGAAATAACAGATGTGCAGTGTGGTTATCCCATTTTACACATGAGGAAATGTAGGTGTAAAGGGTTAAGCACATTGACCCTGTGCTCTGGAAACTGCCCAAGGCACCGCTCAGGACTCTGCAGGGCAGGCAGTGGCCCTGTGCTGAGTGTACATTTCCAAGGACTCATTAGTCAGTCACTGATTCTGGCCCCTTAATCACACAAATACTTCCAGGGAGATCTGTGTCCTCACTGGTAAACGGGATCAGCACACCACCGCTCTGCAAGCCGGTGTTGACTTCCAAGAAACACGGAGGAATACACCTGCCCAGGGTGTGGCACGAAGGGTTCTTGATAAATATCCTGCACGAAGGAGGCTCGAGACCTCCTGAGACAAGTGGACAGGTCTGCCACCAGAGGGGTGATCACTCAGCCTTCGGCAAGAAGGGACTTGGAGCCCTTTGTCGGGGTTCAGGGGCCGGGGAGGACAGCCACTCAGTCCCGGCACTTGGCTCTGATGGAGTCAGGGATGACAGTGGCAGACAGACAGGGCCCAGTGATCAAGAGTGCTTCCTTCCACTGGCCTGCGGCCAGCCTTGGGGAGAGGAGACTCCGAGGCCGGGGTGCCAGGCAAAGCTGCGGGCAGGAAACAGGGCCATGGGGGCAGGAGAAGGGGCGGGAAGAGGGGTGTTTAAGGACATAGAACCCCGAGAGCCGAGGTGGAAAGGAGAAGGAAGATGCCCACATTCCCCGGGCAGCGTCCCCCACAGGGCAGAAATGGCCGTGTCTCTTTTATCCACTTGGAGAGCCGCATGCCCTTCCTTCCTACCAGCTCCTGAAGGTGAAGTGGCTACTGCCGCCCAGCTGAGGGGAGAACAGAGAGACTGTCTCCAGGGGCTGGAAGTTAAGGCACTGGCGGTCATGATGAGTAACCATCGCCAGTACTTACCTGGTAGATGCAAAGATTGAGCTAATTAGTTAAAAAACATGGAAAGCATTAGAACAGTGCCTGCATCTGAGGAATACTTAATGGGTTCGAGGAGTGATTGCAACCGTCATTGCGGTTGTTATTGTTATGTTGCTGTGGTCTCCACAGAGGAAGTGGGTTCGAGGTCAGTGGTAGGCTGGGCATCGGGGCTCTCCTAGATGCCCTCCTGTCCTGCTGTCCTCCATCCGGAGGTCTTGTGCCCGATGATTCCGTTCCGATCTCTCCAGTTGGTTTCATCTCTCTCCCTCCGTTTCCCTCTCTCCTCTCCAGGCCTGAGGCAAAGAAGCTCTGCAAGCCATTCCTGACCGATGCGTGCAATTCCAGAGGCGCCTTCCAAGCTGCAATCTTGTCACTACTAATTTAGTGTCATTAAAACCCAGCCATTATTAGCAACTCCTGGAGCAGGTGGATGGCGCTGCTCCAATTCTAGCAGATGAAACTTTGGCTTTGCTGGCTGTGCTGGGAGGTTGACCCTCTGTGGGCTTCTCAGGCCTCTCCGGCCTATGATGGAAGACAGGAGGCTCAGACCCAGGCCTGAGAGTGCCACAGGGGACTGGCCCACACTGATTCCCACCCGGACCCCCGGCCTGAGAACCCCTGAAACCAGTGACATGGGGAACTTGTGTCCCTCTAGCTCAGTCCCTCTGAGCCTCAGCTCTGGAGCCCATGAGCTGGGTGATCTTCAGCAGGTTCTTCTCAGCCTCTAAGACTCAGTTTCCCCAGTTGTACACGGATGAGGACAATGACTGACTGAGTAGGTTGAGCGCTAGAAAATGCAGACTCGACCCCAGCTCGTCCCCACTGTCCTGAGCACGAGCCTCCTGTGGAGGGAGGGCTGGAGGCCAGGAGTGAGCTCACGGCCACCCTTGCCTCAGTGGGGGTGTAGCAGCATCTACCGAGGGGCCGCTGCGGGAACCGTGAGAACGAACCCCAGACGCTCATAGCCCAGTGCCCGGATCCAGGCACAGGTCCCAGGGAATTAGCGCTGGCCTCTCTTCTCCTACAGCTCCCGAGGGTGGCTTGTCCACGTGCAGTTTAGGAAGGAAGGGACCTTCTTGGTGGATGGGAAAGGAGATAGGGGCAGGGATCTAGCATCTGGGCCCTAACAGGCTGAGGTTAGGAAAGGGCCGGAAGCGTCCTGCAAACTGAGCCTCAGCTGACCTGCGACGTTGAATAGGCACCTGACTCACGGTCAGAAAGGCTCCCTCAACCCTGACGGCTGTGCTGTTTCTCCAGCCCCAGGGTTGACCTCAAACTGTGTCTGATCATCTTCAATGTCCACCAGCTGGTTCCTTTACAGCAGTCCTATCTGCACACAAGCCTGACCCTGAAGCCCCACAAAAGCCTCCACTGCCAGGGCACCCCGCAGTGGAGTGCACAGAGAAGAGGGAGGCGGCAGATGGCCCTGCCGTGAACCACAGCTCCGCTAGTGATTTTCGGCTGTGTGACCTTAGGCAAGGGGCTGGACCTCTCCGAGCTTCCCTCTCCCTGGTGATGGAATAGGGCTGTTCCTGGCCTGCCCAGCCTCCCGGACTGCAGCCTCTGCCCACCAGACCGCAGTTGCAGACCTCCTCAGTAAACAGGCAAGCCCCGAAGGTAAGGAGCAGGAAGGCCTGGAACAGGCGGCCCAGGCAAAGAGGCTCAGAGCTGAGGGGCTCAGAAGGCTCCCAGTGGCCACCTCCAGTGGCTGGTCAGCCCCATCCCTGTGGGAGGCCCTGGTGGCTGGTCCGGGCCTGAGTTTTCCCAGGCCAATGCTCCTGCTGTCCACAGAAGGCACAGAATCCCAAGGAGTTGTCAACCCGGTTGGCAGAGGCTGGGTGAGATACAACGTGCTCTCCCAAGGCCCGAAAGTAGACCAAAGGAGGAAAGAGAGCATCTCAGTCGGGACCACGGAGGCTGACAGGCAAGGTGGGCACAGCTGTGTGGTGCCCCGTGCCAAGCCAGCAGCACCCGTCCAGCACTGCACACAGGTCTCCAGCACCTGCAGACATTACCAAAGGTGACTGACTTGTCCTGAGTGCCTGAGGATGTCCTGGTTTCCAAACAGTGTGCCCCATATCCCAGGCAAACCTGGGCAGCTGGTCACCCGGACCCCAGAGCATTTTGATTTAAAACAAGACCTTGGAGCCATAATCTGGTGTTTGAGGCCAGCTCTGTGACTTGCAAACTGCATGATTTGGGCTAAATGATTTACTTTTTCTGCACTTCCGTGTGCTTATCTGTAACATGGGAGTAACATACCCATCTCATGAAGAGCCCGTGTGTTTGGTCAGGAAGGGCCAGGCAACCAGCAGCTGCTGGGAGATGCCCCCTATCGTTCTCAAGCCTCCTTTTGTCACCACATCCAGATCCATCTGCTCACCACTCTGCCACTCGAAAGCCAATTCTTGGGAGACGAGAGTCAGGGAGCAGGAAATTAAGTTTTCATAAGGGCCGGCCCTGAGAGCTAGAAGAAGACATTATCCTCACAGCTCTGTCTCGGGACACTCGGCATACAAAAGGGATCTGCAGGGAGAGAGAGGAAGCACAACAGGACACATGCAAGAGGGCTGCCTGCTGAGTGCGGCCTTTATCTTCCAAGGTGTGTGTCTCCCTTTGTTCTTTTTTCCCTTTTCTTTCTGGTTTGGAACACGGCAATCGACTTGACCTCCACGTCTAGTTACTGTAATTCTCCAGACAAACATTACTTTTCACAGGACTCGAATAAGGAAGGGACGTTGCACATTCTCGGGTTACCTGAGGGTCTCCAAATGGCCTGTGTTCTATAAATCTAAAGAAGGATCATACGGCAGTTAACACTGTAATTAATCAAGAGTGTCTCCCTTCAGAGCTTAGGAAGCTGGGCAAAGGAAGGGAAGTCAGAGGACAACTTCCGGGGTGGCCTAGTCAAACTATCCCCTGGGGGAGACATAGACCCACTGACCTGGCACAGCACCCCTGGGTCACGTGGTGTACGCAGAGGGGAGACCCTCGTCGCACTCTCATTAGAGAGCTGAGAGTTGTGTGGAACAGGTCACGTGAAACCAAACCCAACTCCCATACGAAGGCTCTGGTGTTCGTTCAGAAGAAAGGATGGTCTGGCCGAGGGAGAGGCGATTCGGGAGGCTCTTGGGAAGAGGGGACTGTTGAATTGGAAGCCATGTGACGTAAGAGGCAGGATCATGGAGGACAGGTGTTGTGGGGAAGCCTGCCTGGATGCGCACATGGAACCTGTCTCTAGCTTTGTGACCTTGGCAAGTGGCTTTACATTTCTGGGGCCGTTTCCTTCATCTATAAAGTAAAACATCTAAGAAAAGGGCTCAGAACAGCCCGACAGAGTGCCAGACACAAAGGCGGTGATTTTTAAGAGCAAGGAGGACAGCAGGAAGGGACCTTCGTGGAAGGTCTTTTATGTGGTCAACAAACTTTCATGGAAGCCGAGGGTGTGTGTGCGCGTTACCTGGCTCACCAAGTTTACACTCTAGGGGGCGCTCTGGAACGTGTCGGGGAAGACCTAGACGCTCTGGGTAAATATTAAAAAACTGTAAGTGCGGAAGGAAGATTTATATAGCTTATCACCAGACCCAGACCAAGCTGCTCGCCACTCAAAAGCCAGAACTTGGGGGACCAGAGGAGGCCGGGTTTATTCAAGGGCTGGCTGTGAGGAGTTGGGGGTTATTGTTCTCTGAACCTCCATATTTTATTTCAGCTGCTTAGAAGTAACGAACAAGCAGGGGTGGTGTATGTTCTGATATGACCTGAAGGTCACCAGATGCTCTGGGTTCTGTAAATTTTCAGAAAACGTCTTAATCATTTAAGTGTTGCTGCTGCAGTTGGAATTTAGAACGCAGGAAAAGGGGAAGGGCTGTAACCTTGCAAAGGACAAGCTGTGAAGAAAGGAGTGGCCCTGGCTGGACTCCCTCCTCCTCCCTTCGTTCTGTCCCCAAGACACTCACTCCTACCCGGGGAGGCGGGGGCTAATCAAACAGTCCCATAAAGACACGTGAATATTGGGAAATGGCAGCTCTGATTATAAGCAATAAAAGGATAGGATCTGGTGTGAAAGGAATTCCTAAGAGAAGGGGTCCAACCTCAGGAGGAGGCTCAGGGAAAACCTTAGACCGAACAGACAGCTGGGCAGGCCTAGGAGGACGTGAGCCACACAGAGGGCTGAAGGCAGCCAGCCTGCCGGGCGAAGGCGCTGTGGCGGATGAACACGAGGCTCTGGAAGGTGGCACAGGTCTCGTGAGGGACGCAGCCTCTCTGCCACAGTGGTTATATTATCCGGTTGTTCTGAGAACATGGCATAGGGCTGAAAACTCACTCTTATGAGAGAAACTACAAGCGTGAAGGAAGCCCCGTGTGTGAGGGCGGCCCCTCTGTGCCAGGAAGGTACAGTGAAGCCGGCAGTGGCCTCAAGCTGTGGGACAGCACTGACCTCTGTCCCAGATTCCTTGGTCCAGCCAGCTCCAGGGCTTTGCCATTTCTGCGTTCTGTATTTCAGACGATGCCGGTGCTTAGGTCTGAAGTGTAAGCTCTCCCGAGTTCTACTCTAGTGAGAGGCACACGCAGGCAGGACACGCTAAGGAACTTCTATTTGTCTCATTCATCTGTTTTTTTGTTACGGGGAGCCCAGTTAGGAACCACAGAGAAAATTATTTTCTTCTCCCCTACAGAAGGGTGCATGGGGAGAGGAGAATGGGAAGTCAGATGATTTGGGTTCTTGGGGACCACTGCAGGGCGAGAAACCTCTTTCTTCACTCGCTGCTAGGCTGCTGTAACAAAGGACAGATTAGCGAGATTAGCATGCCGATTGCTTCAATATGAGTTTTAGAGCACATAGGAGACTTCATAAAGAAATAAAGACTCAAAGAAACCGAGCCCATTTATTTTTGAAATTTTTTTTTTAATTTTATGCAGTGCTGGGCTTTAACCCAGGGCCTCATCCGTACCAGACAAGTGTTTTACTGCTGAGACCCAGCCCAGCCCAATTTGTGAGCTGCAAATGCAGGTCAGATGAAGTGAACAATTACGAGATATGATTGGACAAGAGTGTGACCCAATGGGAATGCACCGGGGTGGGATTAGCAAGGCCAGTCTCGGGTCCTCAGGGACAGGATGGCCCCTCCTTTGGGGACAGGGTGAGCAGCTCTCCAATGAGGGTCTGTGGCCCGCTTCAGGGGAAAATCCCAGAAGCTTTCCTAGGTCTTGTGACCTCTTTCGTGGAGAAGGTAACAGTGACTGTGCCACTTCTGAAATGCCACACAGTGGGCTGTATTTGGGGGAGCACACATTGGCCCCATCTTCACATTCAAGGATTTACTTTCATCGTGTGATGGACGGGAGACTTTAGGAAGGCTCAAGTGAGAGGACGAGCCATTGGGTGCGTGTCTGTGAGATCACAGACGCCCCCAGTGGATGACTACGAAGCCGGGGCCTCGGGGGCAGCAGCTCTTTGGTGAGGGCGGCGCACGAGGTCCTGGGAAGCTGAGGGTGCCAGGTGCCGTCATGGGCCGGGGCCTCCCGAGGAGCCAGCTGCCAGTCCTCCGGGTGCCGGCTTCTGGGAGGAGCTCACCGGCTTCTGGGAGGAGCTCACCGGCTTCTGGGAGGAGCTCACCGGCTTCTGGGAGGAGCTCACCGGCTTCTGGGAGGAGCTCATGCACAGGAACGCCACCTCTCAACACCACAGGCGTCCTGGGGCCAACAGTGCAGATGCACTGGGTAAACTTGGGGGCCAGACCCTGGCGGTGTGCAGTGGGTCAGGTGCCCAGGAAACGTGGAGAGGATCAGGAGAGGATGGGAGAGTGGGAGGGAGGGGGGAGAGAGGTGGAGGAGGCCATGGCTGCAGGGAGGCTGTCATCTACGGCCTTAGCTGGGGAGGTGGGGAGAGAGAGTTTCAGATTAGTCGGCGGGTCCTGGGTCTGGGTAGGGTTGTGGACAGAGCAGGAAGGAGAGTCGAGCAGAGCAGCATACTGTTGTGCGCACCTGTAACTCCAGCACTCTGAGAGGCTGGGGCAGATCTATAAATTCAAGTCCCAGCTGGGTTACTTAGCAACTTAGCAAGACAGCATCTCAAAAGTTTTCAAAAAGGCTGAGGAAGTTAACTCGGTGTGAAGGGCCTGGGCTCCATATGAGAAAGACAGTAAATGTGGATGACAAGGAATATATCAATGAAGACCAGCGGAAAGCCCAGGGTGAGGGAAGGGTGGGGATGGTGGCTGGGTGGCAATCTGGGGGTAACTTCGAGACTTCCCAGGGATGGTATGGGGCCAGAAGCTCGGTGCAGGGAGGGAGAACTTGGCTAGAGGGCTCCAGATTGGAGCCAGGACCCATGACTTAGAAATTTAGGGGGAAATGGCCGCAGGGGGGCGTGAGAATCCCTGGAGAGAGGACCCGGGAGGAGCCTGTGCCTGCCAAGAGCCAGGGAAGGTCTCCAAGGCCACCTGCAGCCCCGCCCTCCAGAGCCCCCCTCAGCCTGATCCCCAGGAGAGAGTGACATTTCAGCACTGTGATTCTAATTGAATTTAATTGTCTTCTCCAAGTTGCTCTAAAACCTTTTCAAAGTCCCCTGAAATTAGGGAACATCGATAACACCCCTCCTCGGGGTTTAATCTGCGTCCTCCCTGAGAGCGGCGATTAATTTTTTACAAGCTAATCATATCTCTTAGGCAGCCTGTCAGGAGGACGCGTCATCTCTCATCAATAATGAAGCGATCCCCGAGCCCCAGTCCCGCAGCCTCCTGCATAATTCACCGGAGGACGCGGAACAAAGGAGCGGCCTAGGCCCTGGTGCCCGATGGGGATGGGGCAGGGCAGGGTGGGGCGGTATCAAAACTGCTGGATGGGCACACAGCCTCCCCGGTTAAACACACTCCCACCTGCCTCACCTGCCATCCTGCCTGACTGCCCCCTCCGGCTGACTCGTTTGTATCCTTCCTGTTCTGTCCCCGGCCCTTTGCAGTCCTCCCTTCCTTCCTGTGACACCACTTCATGTGGTCTTTGGAGCCACTTCTGCCCCTTGACCCGCTGCACCCCATAGGCAGGAGGTGTGTAGGGTCCCAGTGTGGCAGAATGAGGGCACTGTGGTCCAAAGGGAGGAAATAGCAAAGAAGGCCTGGATGGACCTACGTCCAGGGGCTGGGGGGCTCCCAGGCCTGTTCCCCTCTCCAGCCTCAGACCACACAGGCACTGGCACCCCAGTCCCAGCCCAGTTAGTACACCCAGCCCAGGAGCCAAGGAGGAGTCCGCTGACCCTTCCTCACCAACCTCTAAGCCAGCCTTTTCCCAGGGGACCTGCTGCCGTGTCCAGAGCTGGCCCTGGCTTCTTGCACCCTTGTGGTAAGAATCTGAGGCCCCAGTCGTAGGCAGACGGCAGCCAGGGATGGAGAGGAGGACAAGCTGGAGGAACTGAGCCAGTGAGCAGGCAGATCCGGTTCCTCTGCGTGGGGCGGAGGCAGCAGGGCTCAGATCTCAGGGAGATCTGGGATCCGGCAGCTCCCAGAGCACATGGCTGTCCTGCTGCCGAGACCACATATGGACAACTTTCCTGTCTCAGCCTGGAGCAATGTCCCAGGGAGGACCCCAGGTTGATCAAGCCCACACCGGCTGGGACTTCAGCACTGGCCAGTGCCCTCTCGGTTCTGGGAAGGAAGCCCCCTTCTTTTTGCATCCCTCTGGTGGCTGGGCAGCCCCCAGTCTGAATCTCAGCCTGCCTCAGCCTCCCTCCCAGCTCCTGCTTCTCCGTCCCTTTGTCCTGTCTCTGGGTGAATTTTCATCCTGGTTCTCTTAGGAACACAAGCTGTTGGAAGGCTGGGAAAGTTCCAAGCAAACCGGAGCACGCTCATCTCCTGGAGGTATCTCCACCTTCTGGGGGACCAGCATGGAATCTCCAGCCCCGAGAACAGCCGGGCTATGTGAGCCTGTTGGGTTTCATGGCCTGGGCCTTTCTCCCTGGGGTTGGGCCACCCTGGGTCCCTCATTACTATAAAACCAACAGCTCACCTTGTTGGGAGGCAGAAGCGAGATGATGATTGACACTGAGCCCAGCACCAGGGGCCCTGGATGCCAGGACATTCAGTCCATGACCAAATTTTGCCAAGCCCATCAGGGGCCATTGTCACCTGCAACATCGAGTCCCCATTTCTCTGCTCAGCACTCAGGGCTTCTGCTGACCTAGGGCGGCTCCCTGCCCCACGTGGATGCCTCCCACTCCAGCTCTCCTGACCCCCTTCCCTGCCCACTGTATCCATTTTTGAAGCAGAAGTAGAAGCCCAGGGAGGTCAAGTCATGCACAAAATTTCACACAGGAGCCCAGGAGCAGAGCCCGGAGGAGAATATGGATTTAGGAATCAGGTAGCCTTGAGTTCAAATCCCCACTCCGGTTTCTCCAGGTGCCCTCTTAAAACTCTTCAACCCTTTTAGAAGAGGAGGTCTCTGGACGGTGGGGTACAGTGCCTCTCTATCCTCCCCAAGGCCCTGGGTTCCATCCCAGCACCTTAAAATAGTAAGGGGACCGCAGGGTCTTGGGACCAGGCACACAGTAGGTGTCCAGCAAAGCCCCTGTTGCTTAACCTGAGGGGCAGATTCTCACCAGCCTTTAACCTAGTGACTGTTTCCTGTGCCCTCCCCGTGGAGGTCCCCGGGGGCCACTCAGAACACAGTCTCAGTCGTGGAGCAGGATGTCCCGGCCCCACGTGTGACCTCGACAAGGTCCTGCTGCCGGAACCAGAGGTTAACATGTGCCCGCGGCCTGGGGATCGACTCCCTGTCTGCTCCTGACCTGCCCAGCAGAGGCTGCTCAGACTAGATTAACCCCAGCTCGGTGGCGGGTGGTGGGTGGCGGGTGGCGGGTGGCGGGTGGCGGGTGGCGGGTGGCGCAGCTGGGTGGGTGGGGTGGGAAGAGCAGGAGGAGCAGGAGGACGGCGCCTTTAATGCTGCTCATCCTAGTTCCAGCCCCCACGTTGTATTTGCATTTAAATGGAGGTTTGGAAGTCTGTAAATCTCCATTTCCCAACCGAGGAGGCCTAATGGCTGTTTAATCGCGTTTAGATGGCCCCGAAGCAAGGGGGCTGGTTCGACTTAAATCCTTGAAGCAGAGACAGAGATCAAAAGAGGGGCTTTCCCACGAGGGTCCTCCCCAGCAGGTCCCCCCGGCCGCTTCCCGGAAGGCCTCCGGGATTGTCCAGCTGCCCCTGACACTCCCCCAGCCTCACTCTTGCACTAGAGGAGTAGGTACGGTGGCCTGTCACAGCCAGAGGCTAAGATGAACTCTGGAAGTCCCTGGGGCTGCTTCCCAGCTGTGCCGCTCCATCTCTCAGGGGGCGACCCAGGGTGTAACACCCACATCGTGCCGCATCCCTCGAGCACCTCGAGTGCTACAGATCCCGGTTCCTCTGCGTGGGGCAGAGGCAGTGGGTCTCCTAAGGTCACCCAGCTGCACGCACAGCCCAAGCCTGGCTGGGGCTTATCCTGCCCCTGCTGCCTTGAGTTGCAGTCGCATGGGGGCGCTGTCAGGCCATCAGGGTCTGAGGCGTTCCCTTTGCTTCCCCTCTTGCTGCCTTGTCTCCTGGTGTCAAAGAATCAGGGGTACTGAACTCCTGATCACTTCTATCTTCCGAGGCCATCGCTCCTGGGGCTCCTCTGAACCCTCAGACTGCAGGCCTACCGGAGCTTAACACTGGCCTTGGGAGACTTTGAGGTGGGGTCACCTGGGGAGGCGCCTGTTCTCTGCTACTGGCTTTGTGGGACAAGCAAGATGTATCCCCCGCTCACCTGGCTGGATGTGAGAGTTTGGAATTGCACACGTGACCTTTCCAAGGTGACATTTCTTGTTTCCTTTTGCTCCTTTGAATTCCAAGCTGGGCTTCCGGGTGTAGTGAGCCTGAGGGAACCGGCTCTGTCCCAAGGAGGACAGAGCACAGTGCTGAAGGGGTCTTGGGGTGGGAAAGACCACCTCGTACTCCACAGAATTTGAACTCCATCAGCACTCTTCCCGAGGCCGGAAATGTCTCCCTCCCAGACCACGCCCACATCTGTGAAGCCTTCCCAGAGGTCAAAACCCACTCCTTTCCTGTGACTTCATGTTCCTCATCACTAGTCTCTGCTGGTCCCCCGTGTGGCAGGCCAGCAGTGTGGGGAGGAGGAGGAGGGGCTGTGCAGGAAGACCCAGGGCTCCCACCCATACCCCATTCCAACAAGAAAGCACTGTCTTTTCTTTCTTCCTTTCGCCTTGCCAAGGCTGGCAACGCACCTCCGCTGAATCCAGGCAACGCACCTCCGCTGAATGACGTCATGTCCATGATCACCTCTGCTTCTGTCTGATCTACAAGTGAGGATTTGGCCTCTGTTGTCCCCCAAACCCAAGCCCAGGGCTGTGGCCTCCTGGGTCCCTTCCCCTTGGGAATTCTGTGCTCCAGCTCCTGGGGGTGTGATTCCTGGACTACCCCGGGTACTGGAAGTGTCTGGGCTGACAGATTCGCCTCTTGTCATGAATAGCCCTGTCCCCAAAGGAGCTGATCATTTTGGGGGCTGGGGCCAGGGTGTATGGTTTTTCTGGAAGAGAAAAAAATCTGCCAGAGCCCCTCTACTGTCCCAGAGGACACAGTGCTGTAGACCAAGCCACAGTGGAACTGGGGCCCCAAGGTTTGGCAGCCTGGTGAGCGGCCTCTTCACCCACTAACCAGGAGATCTCTGTGGCTGCTTCCCATCTGTATGATGGGATAACGAGATTCTGTGAGACGAGGCACGGGGACCCGGCTTATAGCACATGCTAGATGACCGTCCCGAGCAGAGTCCTCATTGCAGACCAAGCTGGAGCTATGGGCTCTGCAGGGCTGAGCAGGCTGAGGAGGTACGGCCCTGGGGACAGGGGACGGGTCGGGTGTAGGGTGGCACTAAGGCCCGCCCCCTCCCCACCCCCAGGGCAGACTCCACCCTTCCAGCCTAGTGCGATGATCCCTGACACAGCTGGTCAGGAGTTTGTTTTATTTTAAGCCCGTGTCCCTCTTTCCCCTCAGAAAAGCAATCAGACTTGTGTTTACTGGAGTGGTGTGGGTGGCTATAATCTGTCGCCTGCCCATCTTATCCCGCCACCCCACCCACTTTTCATCTGCTCTGCTCAGGCTGGGACAGGAGATTTGCATAATCAGTAAAAATAGAAGTCAGAAAAGAGGGGGAGAGGGGATCAGTTTCAGGCCTCAAGTCACGAGTGTAATCCTAGAGCTGGACTCCCTCCAGAGGCTCATGGGGGTGCTTCTCCCTGAACTTGACCCTGCAGGCTCATCTTCCGTGTCTCTTGGGCTGGGTTGGCCGCCACCCCTGACCCAAGCCAGCTTCTATCTGGAGGCCAGAGGGGCCCAATCATCTGCTGATGGCGCCTTCTCTGCCTAGAGCCTTCACTGGCTCCCCGGCACCCACCTGCCGTGCTTCTCCTCATCCTGGTCTCTCCCCTTTGTCCTCACCAGGGGCTGCTGTGGTCCCCACTTGCATGTCCCCAAAGCAGCCTGTGAGGAAGGTCCTGGAGGCACAGGTGAGAGAGGGAGGCAGGAGAGAGAGCAGGGAGAAGATGGAAGCCCACGTGTTAGGGAGAGTTCCGGGTGTGGGCAGCAGCTACAGCTTGTGGGGGACTTGCTGAGATGGCCCTGGCTGGGGTGAGGAAGCTGGCACTCATGGCCTTCCCTGGATTGATTACTAGGAGCCTCTCTATGTGGCTCCACCCATGGTGACTTTGGGTGGGGCTGTGAGACTTGTCTTGGCCAATCAGAGATCTGCTCACTAGGCGCCTCCCCATGTGGCTCCTCCCACAATGACTGTGGGCTAGCCTTGAGACTTACTTTGGCCAATAAGACACGAGCAAACAATGACACAAGTAGGGATTTGATGAGTGCTGTCAGTTATGCCCAGCCCTCTGGAAACTGAGGCTCTATAAGAAGTCTGGGCTGTGCTGACAGAGCCCAGACAGAGTGAGACCCCCAGCCCAGAGCTGTCCTTAGCAACCTAGCACCATCCAGCCCAGGCAGTGGCAGGATGACTGCAGCTACGTGAGTGGCCTCAGGTGAGGAAAAGAGAGCCTCCCAGCTGAGCACAGCCAGATTACAGAATGTGAGCAGGTAAGTGATGCTTGTGCTCAGCCACCAGGCTTGGGGTCTTTTATTACACAGCAATAGCTGACAGATACATTTCCCTGCTTCTGACCGGCATTGTTGTGGATTGCTGGTTACAGTCCAGGCTCTGCTGGCTGTGCCCACTCATGGCTTTGCGTGTCAGAGCTGTCTTGTCCCAGGTAGATGTCATCTCCACGTATACAGATATCTCTGGGCATGAGGGGACTTCCAGGTGGCTGAGGAGGAATAGCACCAGAAGCATCTCCTGCAACTGCCTGGCTTGAGCACAACCAGGGAGCCTTCTTCTGGGAGATCCAAGATCTTCCTCCTTCAGACCTTGTCCTGGAACAGTGCTGCCATGCGCCACAAACCCTTGGTGGCTGCGTGAATGAACCTGGTGCAGGGCGAGCTGATGAGTAGAAATTCTCCAGGTGAAGAGGGAAGCAGGGGCCCAGACGGGCGCAGCAGGACTTCTGGCTGCAGGGGAGAAGGGGAGCACAGTACTGGAGAAGGAGAGACTTGGGGGCAGGTGGCACTTCTGGTCTGACGGCAGGATTGAGCAAGGCACAGGTAATACATCCAGGGTGCTTTAGAGAGATGGCCACAGCGGTGCTGTGAAGAAGGACTTGGAAGCTTGAGACAGGAGCCAGGAGACTTTGAAGATGTCACTGCAAGTCTGGGCAGAGGCGACAGTGCTGGACTTGGGTGGATGTGGAAGCAGAGATGAGTGGATGTTTCCAGGAGGTAGCTGCGGGCAAAAAAACAGGCCTCAGAGTGATCCGGAGCCCAGCAGGGACTGGCTGGGCAGCTGCTTGTTCCGGTCCTGATTCACGCTCGCTAGTGTCTTGTAGGAATCCTTTCCCAGTACCCTACTAGGCATCGCTGGACCCTCCTCTAGGTCCCAGACTCTGCAGTTCCCCTATTATGCCTTGTTGCACCGGGTGGCCTGCTTTACCTGGTGCTGATTTTATTGTACTCACACCATTAAGATTATGCTCCTCCATCCTCCCCTTCCCTGCCTGGCTCCTCTCCCCACTTCCTCCTCTCCTCTTGGTACCCAGCTCTGCAATATTCAAGCCTCACCCCTGCACAGAACTAGTGCGGGGAAGGGCGGAGAACGCAGCTTTTGGCTTTAATGGTTGCGGGTTTGAGTCCCACTCAGCTGTATGCTAGCTGTGCGACTTTGTCAGGCCAATCCTCACTTCTTCACTTATAAAATGAGATCGGCCCCTGCAGGATCTGGGTAAGGAGAGGCCATACTGAACATCTGCAGCACACAGTAGGTTTGCCCTGCAAGAAGCCTGCTCTAGACATAAGCCTGGGAGAGGCAGAGGGCCAGGGAGAAGGAGGCCTCTGTCTCGCTTCCTCCTTAGCAGGTGCTTTTCTGAGGCCATGGAGCACCTGCCTGTTAGACGAGGATCTTGGTGCTGAGTCTGCTCTCCGAGGCCTGACGCGTGGCCCGTTTTCATTTGCGGAGCCGGTTAGGGGGAGCAATCTCTCTCTCTCTCTTTTTTAATTAAATTGGAAAAGTTCTATGGGAGTCTTTGAAATGTTCAGAGTGATGCCTTTTTTAAAAAAATAAAAGGAAAGATAAAGGAAGTCATCCCAGTCTTTGGGTCACAGAGGGACTGCGTGGCCCTAAACATCATTTGAAATGACAATCGCCAGCCTATATCCAGGGACTCGCTTTGTTGTAGAGAGAATCCTAGGGTCTGTTATAAGGGGTCGGCCCCACCACGCTCTCTCTGGAGAGCACTTCCAAGGAACTCAGAGCATTTTATATCCATTAGAGTTTTACTTGTCAAATCAGCGATGCAATAAAACAGGTCTCCAACGCTTCACAGAGAAAGAATGCGAGGACATTTTGATAAAGTTAAAAGTGTTCTACAAATGTAAGGTATTATTAGCGGTGGCTGCTGTGCCCCAAGAGCGGAGGTGATTTTTCCCAAGGTCACCGAGGAAATGGGCGAAGAATCCAGAAAAAGAAGCAGAGGCTCCTTCTGATCCCAGGGGAGGGTTGAGACCTGGATTCCCACACACTGAGCATAAGACCAGCCCTAAGCAAGTTCACTGCAGGTGGTGACCAGTGAATGAATGAATGAGTGAGTGGGCCAATGAGGGAATGAGGCTGCAGGCAGCCTGGGTGGGGACATGAACGGCCTTGTAGTTCCTGCCCAGGGCCCTCTAATTCCCGGAGTGAGAGGAGCCTTCTTGGTCTCGCTCTTCGGAGGGGCTGCAATGCGGCCCCCTGCTCAGCCTTCCCGCCTGTGCCCTGTGACTTTGCATCTCCCCATTGATAGACAGAGGATAGTTCTCACCCTGGCCTGGAGCTCGGCCTCGTGACTTGCTTGTGCGGTGGTGCTTGTGCCTTGCAGAGCTCCCACCCACCCACCTGCAGGAAGGGAGCTGCTCTGGCTGTATCACCGGGACCAGGGGATGTTTGTTACACAGCATGACTGAGCCCAGAGCCAACCGTACACCTCCCAGATCCTCCAAGCCCCCAACCCACAACTGTTCATGCTTCCAGGACTGTTCAAGCACCATCTGCTCATTCATTTCTTCACCCACAGACCAGTTCTCATGGTGAACTTGCTCTGTGCTAGACCTTGTTCTTGGTGCCTGAGAGACAAGGTTCCAGCCTCAGGGTCAAGAGGAGGCTAAGTTCTCTAGAAGCCTGCCCTGACTTTCCTAATCTGCATCTACACATGAATACGTACGTAGGTTCGTTCATTCATTCATTCACTAAGCACTTACTTTTTTTTCAAGATTGGATCTGGCTCTAGAGTCCAGATGCTCCTGCCTCAGGTCCCTAGACCTGGCATTATAATTCTGAGCCCCATGCCAGCTGCATCTACTCTTATCCTGGAATGTTGGGGTAACAAGGAAACACAGAGCAGTCCCGTGAGGCTGTCCGGGCTAGTAGGAGCAGATGTCACTGTCACTACTAGAACCACGGCTGTTCCTGATAACACTTTGGACATTGGCTGTGTACGCAGTACCTG